>JAMKCH010010382.1:0-31525 GCA_023653785.1 Ophioderma brevispina | reverse complement strand
TGAGTGCAACAAGCTTGTAAGTGCAATAGCTGCCATATGATACATCTGTGTGCTGCCATATTACGGCGGTCCGGAAAGTGTGTAGTCTGTGTCACAGACTGCGAAAGATATTATCTAAATTAATACTGCACGAGAGATTAACGTTATCTTGTAAGTGCAATAGCTGCCATATGATACATCTGTGTGCTGCCATATTACGGCGGTCCGGAAAGTGTGTAGTCTGTGTCACAGACTGCGAAAGATATTATCTAAATTAATACTGCGCGAGAGATTAACGTTATTGTGTAATGCAATAGCTGCATATGATACAGCTGTGTGCTGCCATATTACGGCGGTCCGGAAAGTGGTAGTCTGTGTCACAGACTGCGAAAGATATTAGCTAAGTATTATCATTATGCGCGATGAGCATTAACGTTATCTTGTAAGTGCAATGATGCCATATTGGATACATATGGGTGCTGCCATATTACGGCCGTCCGGAGAGAAAGTGTGGAGGTGTGTTACAGACCTGCAAAGATATATCTAAATTAATACTGGCGTGAGATTAACGTTATCAGTCGTCATAGCGAGTTATGTTCTTTTTATTGGCAATGAAACTGTGAAAGTCGGAAATTATATCAGGAAAACGGCGTGCTATGAAGATTTTTGCATCAGGGGTCCTGTACGATGTTTTGTTTTAAAGATATATCGTTAAATTGGGTTGAAACCTATAGAACCTCCTAGCGAGAAAATTGACGTTTTTGTCGGGTACATTCGGTGCTTGCAAACACGGAAAAGTGAACACCGCAATCGCTACGGGCCGCATCCCTTTTTCCCACAAGCTTTTGGCTGTATTCCGTCTTGAGACATTTTCAAACGTGGTTCAATTTACACAAACTTTTTTTTTAAATGTTTATAAACAGGATATACGACCTTACCGGACCGCAGTACTGCCATATGATAATCTGTGTGCTGCCATGTATTAGGTCACTCAATTTATCTTACTTGAGCAGTGGCTCTGAAATGGTTGAAACATTTTCAAGAGCCTTTTCTGACCAAGCTTGGCATAATAGTATGTTTGACAGGAATTTCTGACAAATAGCAGCGTATTGACACTATAAACCTTGTTACATCACACAACGATTGTTTTTGCATTATGTTTTGGCTCAAGATTCTATACTAAACTCTCATAAACTTCCCGTACTCCTTTTAAAAAAGTGTGCGAGAGAAAAATTCAAATGAAACGAGAGAGTTCGCGCTTCTCGGCTTTCGCGCTCAGCTATATTGTCAAAGAAGATAAGCTGTGGGTCCGCCTTCTAATTTTGGGACTTTGACTCCTTGGTCACTTGATCTTGATATCATTAAACATATGAGGGATCGCATGGTGCAACTTATTTGACAAAGTTTGGTTCCAATTGATTCTTCAAGTTTTCAATTTAGATCAATTTTACATTTAGCCCATTTTTTTCAAACTTGATCCTCACATGAACTTTGTGGGTGATCCTTTGCAACATGACCTTTTGAACTCATCAACATATGAGGGATTCCATTGTGAACCTATGAAGAAGTTGGATCCAATTGAAGTGAAGACTTTTCAATTGAGGTCATTTTAAAAAAAAATTAACAATTTGTGACACACACACCACATCACAATCCACACAAACACAAGCACAACGGATTGCTAAGTGTGCCTGCCAGCTATAGCTGGCAGCGGTCCACAAAAAGTGGTGTGCAAACTAGTGGTGAAAACCAACCCTTCAGCAGTATCCTAAATTATCACCAGTTGAATAAATGTAATTACTGAAAGAATTTCACTCCTAAAATCTGCAGATGTCTATCCAACAGTTAGAGGGAAGAAAATTTAGCCTTAGAAGGAAAACATTATTTTATTCCCAAAGTCCAAGTGTAACGCAAGACATCTATAATACTACATATTTTATCTAGTCCATACATTTGTCGTTCTACACTTTACAGAGGAAAGCGTAATTTTATTCACTGAATCCGAATGTAATACAAGCCCGATATAATACAATATTTTATCAAGTCTACACATCCTGTCTTTCACTGTTTGACAGATCTGGTATCCGTAAATTGGTAAAAGAAGCATGGCTGATGCTATCGTTTACAAAATATCTGCCCCTGATGTGAAATACTATGCTACAATGACACAAATGGGCTCACCATAATGAGATCATTCAATCGTAATGGTTCCAGCTAAAAATTGTGTATGACAACATTTTGTGGACGTGCTTTAAACACCGGAGTATTTTTAGTTAGATTTTTTTTAGCGCCAGCTAGCTGGTATCTTGAAGACAAAATAATTTCATGATTAGCATCTTACATAATGGGTCAAACAAATTGGTTGTCCACAGGCCCATACCCAGGGGTACCCAAATCCCACAAAAGGTCCACTTTTTGCTGAATGTTTTGATACAAAGGTCCAAAATTAAGAAAAAGTTTGACAAGAAAGTCCACTATTTGGTGATGAAATGTTCAAAAAGTCAAAAAAACGGACCATTTTAGGGGGTTTAGGTCCACTTTTACCCAAAAAGGTCCACTTCTTCGAAGTCCCACCCCCCAAAAAATAAATAAATCCTGAGTACGGCCCTGTTTGTCCATTACAATTATCAATTATTCAAGATAAACTTTTCGGGCAGAAATGGGAGTACATGTACATCTATGACTGTGATGCATGGAGAGACTTTAGCACTAGCATTTTGAGCTAACAAATTCTGAATATATTAATGCAGGTGGTGTTGAGAAAAAAATCTTCAATTCACAAGAATGATTACCAAGACTTTGTTTTATCAATTATTAAAGGTGCTCTATTTTGCCAAAATGTACCAATCACCACAAGAAACACAATTTGTTTGTATCATTAGAACTGGAAATCTTACATCTTCAATTTTTAAAGTTTCAAAGTTGTACATTTATTTGGATTATATGAAAGAAAATGTAAAAAAAAAAAACTAAGAGAAGGTTGCCTCAGCTTTTCAAAATCATCAAAAAAATCATCAAAAAACAGATTTGTGCATGTCTGTTACAAGTATCTAGGTATTCTAACATACCCTATAAGTGATAAGAGCAAAAGCAACCTAATAAAGACAAAATCTGATATTTTAATCATCACTGTCCGTACGGACAAGAATCTGATGTTTTAGTCATTATTATCTGTACGGACACTTATTACAACAGGTAATTGAATGGAGATCCGCATCTTAGTAAAATTGCCATTTTCTTGCTCTTCTGTCAACTTTTCAGTTGTAAAAAATAATTTACGAGAATTCCACAGACTAATCCTTCACTTTAAAGCTACTACTGCAAATTTCAAATATTTTGACTCCTTCGTGTAGATCACTGATAGTGTCTTTAATCTGAAACCTCATAGTGCACCTATAAATGACATTATGAGCACTTAATGGTATGAATCTGAAATTCAACAACTCACTGTATCTCCTTGTACAGGAGCGTACCGTTGTTGATTCGTTATCAACCCACAGTTGATATGCAAATTAGCGCGTCACGCCCGGCGCAGTGTTCACGGAAGTGTGTTTACGCAGTACGCTTAAGTCAACGCGCTGTTCGTCACATTTAGAACTCGGAGTACGCGCAAGGACACCAGGTGCAAACTGCAAAGCAACAAAACAAACCAAAACCATCGTTTTGCTTTAGATTTTTGCTAAAATATTACTGGGAAAGATTTCTATCAAACTGGGAACATTTTAGTGTTATAGGTGAGAATAATCTTGTTCCTCTATATATGATATTAATAAGTTTTCATAAGGATTTTCGTTGTTGAAAGGGATTCAAACATGTTACAGAGTGGTTCATCACAAATCAACAACTCTGCATCCAATGTGTCCGCGTATTTTTATCCCGCTCGGGCGGCTAAAGGCGCCTTCACGGGATAAAAATACGAGGACGCATAGATGCATCATTGTTGATTTGTGATGAACCACTCTGTAACATGTTTGAATCCCTAAATGATGACATTTGACAGACAAAATAGAACACAACGGTTGTAAGAGAGCTGATCCTGAAGTATCGGGTAGTTCAGAGGAAAGATGATATCATATTATTCATCGGATAAAATGTAAATATTTAACATTTTAAACATGAAATATTAATCAATTGAAGTCTAAGCCCATGCATATGTAAATTTCCATTCAGGAACACTTTTGATGATGAAGTTTTAACATTATTAAGGAAGCTTGCATGACTTCATGTGTGTGTGTGTGCACAGTATATTTAAAACAATGAAAATTGTAGTTTTATGCAAAAGAATGAAAGCTTTCAAGCACTTTTGGTACATGTGTGTTATTAGTGTAAATTTGCTGAATTTTCTTTACAAAAAAAACATGGTACCTGTAGTACACTTGATCTTACGTAAAATTTGAAAAGAAAGACAATACCCTGCATATAGCCCAATTTTATCAAATGTCACAGAGATAATCCTTTCAAGTCATAAAATTTCAGACAAAATAATTAGATTTTGGTGCAACAGGACAATTCAGTCAAGAAAGTGAATGGGGTGGGGGTGGGGGCAGATTGGATTGTAGTCATATATGCATATTCATGAGGTTATGAATATGCAGCAACACCCATCTTTTTGGATGGGGAACTTCCGAATGGGCTGTACAATACACTGACAAAGTGAAAATCTCAGCATGACATTGGCATACATAGCAGGTTTCTTTTGAATGCATAAAAGAAAGTGTTGAAACCTAAATAAGCAAAATCGGTATTACAGATTTGTGATGCATTGTGGGTTATATCATGCCGATCTCAGGAGTCCTGAAATCTTGAAAACATGATGAGGTTGCTGTAGTTTTACAATGAAATGAACTCTGTCGTTACCACAAAAATGCCTTTACTATTGAACCTATAGGCTATTGTAATACACGCAACACAATTACTGCTCACGTTAAAATGGTGTATTGGATTCAAAAGAAATGTTGGAATAAAGGAATGTTTGTGATGGCCTTTCTTAAAGGTGCATGTTCTGATCGTCTTTGGGACCCCCCCTGATTTACACGGAAGTAGTATCGATTTTGATATCAGATGAAAGACTGTATTTTTCTCATTGTCATCCTGAAATATGAGCCCTCAAATCTATTTCATTCCTAAGATGTAAACAAAAATCTGCCATTTTAATGGTTAACCATCAATAGCACAGTATTTAATAGGGCTTTTGCAATATGCATTATTGCTTCTACCATCAAAACCGCAAGTTTGTTTCCCACAGTACTTGATGGGGCGTATGTGCAAGTGCCAGGCTATCATATCAAGTAGAGAGCACAATAGACATAAATCAGAACAAGCACATAAAGTTTAAGAAACACAGCACATGATATGTTGTAATTGAGGCGCCTTTAAAGAAGTAAATTATAGTCTTCGCCAAAGTCCTAAGTTCTTGAGATAATTGTACTGCACTGGCAGTTATAGTCTCAACCCCGTCAGGGGTGCAATTTCGTTTTAACTTGCGGGAATCAAGTTTGATTCTCGCCAGGTAATTTTGCGAGAATCAATTGATTCAGACCTACTTCGGTAAGATTATGAATTTATCATAAGGTTATAACTTATTCCCATGCTTAAATTAGCTGTTTGGTGAACTTATCAGTTAATACCATGTATTTTACACTTTTAGAAATCTAAATACAATATTTTTGTGAGATATTACTTGCCAGCTTACTTTTTTTTTTTTTTTTTTTTCTAAATAAGCAAAATCGGTATTACAGATTTGTGATGCATTGTGGGTTATATCATGCCGATCTCAGGAGTCCTGAAATCTTGAAAACATGATGAGGTTGCTGTAGTTTTACAATGAAATGAACTCTGTCGTTACCACAAAAATGCCTTTACTATTGAACCTATAGGCTATTGTAATACACGCAACACAATTACTGCTCACGTTAAAATGGTGTATTGGATTCAAAAGAAATGTTGGAATAAAGGAATGTTTGTGATGGCCTTTCTTAAAGGTGCGTGTTCTGATCGTCTTTGGGACCCCCCTGATTTACACGGAAGTAGTATCGATTTTGATATCAGATGAAAGGCTGTATTTTTCTCATTGTCATCCTGAAATTTGAGCCCTCAAATCTATTTCATTCCTAAGATGTAAACAAAAATCTGCAATTTTAATGGTTAACCATCAATAGCACAGTATTGAATAGGGCTTTGCAATATGCATTATTGCTTCTACCATAAAAACCGCAAGTTTGTTTCCCACAGTACTTGATGGGGCGTATGTGCAAGTGCCAGGCTATCATATCAAGTAGAGAGGACAATAGACATAAATCAGAACAAGCACATTTAAGAAACAGAGCACATGATATGTTTTAATTGGGTGGGGAGCCTTTAAAGAAGTAAACTATAGTCTTCTCCAAAGTCCTAAGTTCTTGAGATAATTGTACTGCACTGGCAGTTATAGTCTCAACCCCAAGGGACACAGTCACTTTTTTTATGAAAAAAACATGTACGGTACATTAAAGGTGCAACAAGAGATTTTGAGGCACCCAAATATTGTGTCGTAATAATAATTTCATATAGATTAGACACTCAATAGATTTCTTATCTTGTGTTTCGCTACAAAAATGTCTTAAAGGTGAGAAAAAACATGATTTTGATTTGCTTATATTTGACTGTAAAACATAAGCTGAATTTCATATTTGCTCCTATACGAAATTACAAATTTCACAATTTTGTATCAAAGAAACATTTCTCAGCTTAATCCTTTCAGATGGGGATATTTTTGATGGAAAGCCTTATATCAGGGCAAAAATCAGTACTTTCAACTTTTTAGGGACACCTGATATGTGAAATCTCTTGTTGCACCTTTAACAATCCCAGCTAAGATACTCCACAAACATTAATATAGAATGCAGGATACTAACATCTTCCTCATTCTTGTTTACCTGTAGAGTTTGGACAAAACATCTAACTCAACAACATGCCTGCGATGGTTGTTACAAACAGGCAAAAAAAAGGAAAGAAAACAATTTCAGATGCGCGTGTCTCCAAATAAAGCAGCAAATGGGTCTTACTTGCTGCAAGCAGTCAGGCACTGCTGGAAAAGATGATAAAATTGACATAAATAGGTCAGGCATAAAACCAGATTGTAAATGCAATAGTGGCCTGGGTTGGTCTCGTCTATGGTCAAATCCAATTAGGATTTACTTCTCCATTTGAGGCGATATGGATATGTAAAATTTATATTATTGTACACGGCTGGATACAGGGACTGGAGCTTCTTCAGCAGTATCATTGCAGAGTAGAAATCTCCTCTATTAATCAAATATAGTCTGACATAGTCTTACCCTAGAAAACGGCAGATAAAAATCTATGCAATTTTGCTACAAATGGTTACGGAGTGATTATTACAGCAGGAGAAAATTAAGAATTTTTTAAAGGATTATTTTGCTATCTTTTAAAATATTTGGGTTTCCAAAAGAAATTTAGAGCAGAAATGTGCCACTGGAAAGAGTATAATCACCCATGCTTAGAATACATTTGTGCACCACCATGTTTGGAAAAGGTACTACCATATTTGGAATCGCCTTCATTACCGTCAATTTTGGGTATCGCCATTTTGGATACACCCAGGCGAAATGTCAACCATGATAGCATGGTTCACCATGGTGAACCATGCTAGCATTTTACCATAGTTGACCATGCTCATTGAACATGCTTGGACCATGCCTTGCTTGACCATGGTCAACCATAGGTTCAACCATAGGTTCAACCATAGGTTGGACTGTGGTGCCATTTCTCAAACCTTTGCTTGACCATGGTAAAGGCATGGCCAAGTGCAGTTGGCCATGGTCTAGCACAGTTCTACCCTGGTTGACCATTGTGAACCATGCTAGCATGGTTGACATTTCGCCTGCCTATCGTCATATTTGGGGTACTTTGCACATATTATCTAATTCACACATATTACTATTAACAAATACAAGTGCACATTTGTCTTCATTTGATTTAATCTAAGGCCATCATAATTTAATAGCCTTTTACAG
This sequence comes from Ophioderma brevispina, assembly GCA_023653785.1. Classification (NCBI taxonomy): domain Eukaryota; kingdom Metazoa; phylum Echinodermata; class Ophiuroidea; order Amphilepidida; family Ophiodermatidae; genus Ophioderma; species Ophioderma brevispina. The sequence continues at coordinate 23,531 of JAMKCH010010382.1, read as the reverse complement.
GGGTTCTACCTTATCTTCAGCATTGACCCAACCACTCACACAATCAAACCTGAGGATTTTGGTATTGTTAGAAAGCTTGTATTTTCCACACTTACTTTCCACAAAATACTTTGCGTCTGAAATATTTCCCATTATATTGCTACAAACATAAATATGGCTTGTTTGCAGTTGCCAGAAATTTGTGCAGTAATCCGTGGTTATAGTAATACACACAATTAGCACTCACATTAAAATGTAATATTGGTTCAAAGAAATGTTGGAATTATCAAGTATGCTGGCAATGCCCTTTCTTAAGAAATAATGAAAATTGTACGTTTTAATCAGATGAGGCACACTTAATAAGGAGAAATTATTTTAGCACATGCCCCAGGTACAACAGAGTGACCTGAAAAATATTCATGTAGAAAATGACAGAATTTGATACAAAAACAGGTCATCCATATGGCCGTGTAAATGGAGAGTAACAGTCATCAGAGGTCTAATCTTTTTTTTTTTTTTTTTTTTTTGAACATGCTTGGACCATGCCTTGCTTGACCATGGTCAACCATAGGTTCAACCATAGGTTCAACCATAGGTTCAACCATAGGTTCAACCATAGGTTCAACCATAGGTGGACTGTGGTGCCATTTCTCAAACCTTTGCTTGACCATGGTAAAGGCATGGCCAAGTGCAGTTGGCCATGGTCTAGCACAGTTCTACCCTAGTTGACCATTGTGAACCATGCTAGCATGGTTGACATTTCGCCTGCCTATCGTCATATTTAGGGTACTTTGCACATATTAACTAATTCACACATATTACTATTAACAAATACAAGTGCACATTTGTCTTCATTTGATTTAATCTAAGGCCATCATAATTTAATAGCCTTTTACAGGGGTTCTACCTTATCTTCAGCATCGACCCAACCACTCACACAATCAAACCTGAGGATTTTGGTATTGTTAGAAAGCTTGTATTTTCCACACTTACTTTCCACAAAATACTTTGTGTCTGAAATATTTCCCATTATATTGCTACAAACATAAATACGGTTTGTTTGCAGTTGCCAGAAATTTGTGCAGTAATTCATGGCTATTGTAATACACCAAATTAGCACTCACATTAAAATGTAATATTGGTTCAAAGAAATGTTGGAATTATCAAGTATGCTGGCGATGCCCTTTCTTAAGAAATAATGAAAATTGTACGTTTTAATCAGATGAGGCACACTTAATAAGGAGAAATTATTTTAGCACATGCCCCAGGTACAACAGAGTGACCTGAAAAATATTCATGTAGAAAATGACAGAATTTGATACAAAAACAGGTCATCCATATGGCCGTGTAAATGGAGAGTAACAGTCATCAGAGGTCTAATCTTAAGTCAAATCTCATTGTGCATCAGTCATTCCACATATAAACAAGATGAACCACATATGGAAATCCCATATGTCCCGAGTAGTAAAATCGAGCTTCTTCACAGCAACTGTAGAATCAGTATTACTGTATGGGTGTGAAGCATGGTCATTAACCCCAGTTTTGGAGGGGTCTCTCAATGGCTGTTACACCAGAATGCTGAGGACAGTGCTTAAAATCAACTGGAGGCAACAGCTTCATAACTCTGTTTTTTATGGTGAACTACCTAAGGTTGGAGACAAGGTAGCAACAAGAAGGATGCAGGTCGCAGGCCACTGTTACCACCATCCTGAGCTGTGTACCAGTAGACTCATTCTCTGGGATCCCCAACACATGGACGTCGGACAAAGGGCAAACAACGAAAAACTTATGTAGACATCCTGAAAAGGGACGCAGGAGTGGTAGACACAAATGAGCTTGCGACATGTATGCAGGATAGTATAGACTGGATGATCCGTGCTAGATTCCGGCTGAGGCCGACTTAGTAGTAGTATTCCACATTAATCTGAGGCGACACAAATGCCTTTTTTAACTGAGGAGTGTGTGGATGTAATTTAATGGTAGCAATTGAAATGTTGACCACAAATTGAGTCAAATGGATCGGGATTGTGTGGAGGCATGCTGGACACTTAAGAATACTACCAATAAGTTACTTTATGGCAATAATGAGAGGATTTCTGAGTAAAAATGATCCATGTTTTTCTTGTATTATGTGCAATGAATCCTGGATTATTCCTATAAGGTTACTTTTTTATATTAACCAGCTTTCATTCTATTTAGTACTCTATAGTCCAATGTGTAAGAAAAAAGTCAAGTCCAGCCTTAATTTGAAAATCATCCATTATGGCAAATGAGGCAATTAAACCCTTTACGAGCTGCATTGGGACAATGTTGAGTAGTATAATAGCATCCTAAATCTAATGGGAATTGATTAAGTGCCAATTTACCATTTTTATTACTAGAGTACTATTAGAAATTATTTCAAATTATTGTTTTTCGTTGGGTATATAATTTGTTTTTAAATAAGCACTCCAGGAAAATGAAAGCATCAAATAGTAAGACTTGCATGTTGCAAAGTTATATGTCTGATGTAATGTGCAAGGGAAAATTTTAACTACAAATTTACAGAATTACCCCAAAAGAATTAACAAAAACTCATCTTAAATAAAATATAATTGTCTAAAGAAAAAAAATCAAAACAAAAAAGCAGACATTAATTTCATTTGAGCGTACATTTTCTGAAAGTGTACTTTGCAAAATGCGTAGCTACAATTCTGCTATCTACTGTTGACGACACTGGCTTCATACAGAAATGAAGACAGAACACTAACCCTGTTTGCTTTGCTCTATGTGTGTGTGTGTGTGGGTGAACTTACAAGAGATACATTCTGAGTGTATTTTAAGTATAAAGAGACATTTTGAGAGTATTTTTACATTGTGGGAGTATTTTCTTACATTGTGGGAGTATTTTTACTAGAGTTACTACGTTACGAATTGTCCTATAACAGAATAATCTAGTATTGAGGTTTATTCCGTAAAAGAGTAGAAAAGAGTATTTTTCTAGTTTTTTTTTTTTTTTTTTTTTTTTCCGGATCCGGAATTTTTGTTATACACAGTATCCTATGGGATGTAATACTACACATAAATGTTTACTGCATCAAAACGGAAAATCCGATTCATCTCAAATTTCGGAATTGTGCATTTTAGGTTACTATCTTTAGTTCTAGTTGACTATTTCTCATTATTACACAAAAAAATAATATTTCGAAATCTCTGAGTCAGACTTTAAGTATAAAGAGACATTTTGAGAGTATTTTTACATTTTGGGAGTATTTTCTTACATTGTGGGAGTATTTTTACTAGAGTTACTACGTTACGAATTGTCCTATAACGGAATAAACTGTAATCTAGTATGAGGTTTATTCCGTAAGACACGAGAGAAAAGAGGATTGTCAGTTTAGTACTTTATAGGCTGCGGCGCAACCTCTGGCAAGAAAAGAAAAGTGAGTTTAAAAAACTAAAAAAGAAATGACAAAAATGAAAAACAATCTTTAAAAAATGTCTAAAAAGGTCTTTTAAGAGAAACAAAAAATCTCAAAACTATATGGTTTGAAATTCGTTCCTATATAGTTATGAAAAAGTGTATTTTTCTTACAAAATGTCTAAAAAAGTGACTTTTCAAAGGAGTTTTAAGTAAAACTCCCACAATGTAGCTTCTGGCAAGTTGTGTGTGGTGGGTTGTGGTGTGCGTGCGTGCGTGACTGTATGTGGGTGTGCATGCAGAGGGCTGCACATGTCATTCTGTTTGCATATTGATATTTGTTCCATACTTTTCATCAAAAAAATGTTATAATGAAACGTTGGTTTGAAAAGCCTTGGCTTGTAATTAACTCTTCGAGCAAACCCTCACTTGTCAAAATGCTAATAGAGCTAAAATCATACACACTTTTTGTTCACATCCCAACTACCAGTCTTTCTCTTCTCAAGGAGCAGGTGGTCATGAACAACCACTTCCTAGCAGAGGGCATTTAATATTATGATAACGGAAGGGAAACTGCTCCACATTCATAAATTATGGATCTGACTCGTGCTGTAAAAAAAAGTACAGCACATTTCTCTTGAAAGCAGTAATTACAAGCAGATCATCTATTTATACAACTGCTGATGGTGTGTCATATTGCCAGCACTTTAAAAAATCTTCTGATTCCTGGCCTTTATCCTAGATTCATCACTGTTAAAGTGAGGCATCTCGCAAGAAAAGATATTAGGCCATATACAAGCAAATACTTAATGCAATCAAATCCAATACCAAATATATTTAAACAAATTTTTGAATATATGTAATTTGCCACTTAAAAATTGAAAGGTAGCTTCTGTATTTTTGTTGCAGTTATTTACTCAACAATTTCACAAAATTATGATGTCTTTGCTTCCATTCACTAAGGCAATGCCATCACAATACATGATTGATTTGAGCAGCGTAGAGACCCAGAGGAGGAATCACTGACCAGTTAGATGGGTTATTTCCAATAAGTTAAATAATTCTGACCAAGCTTTATTTGTTGGTGATGGAAAATTTACTGGCACATCAAAATATTTGCCAAGGTAAGTTAAAAGGGCATTTTGGTGATCCCAAGCCTTGGGCCCCCCCCCACCGACTTACTTAAAAATGCTGAATTTTTTAATCATCTGACCGTTTTTTTAGCACTTAGTTAATCCACGGCGCCAATCTTATGTTGCCAAATTCGGGCCGCCATTTGTACGAAATTAGAATTCGTATTTTATGTCCATTAAACGCGACAGAAATTACAGACACAGAAGGGGGGGGGGGGGCCTATGGGACCGTGGGTAGAAACGAGCAATTGCTATAACACAAAACCGCAAGATCGGGATCAGCTCAATGTTGGATAAGCTTTTCTCGAGGATATATAGTGATAATGAATAAAACGAAGTGCTGAAATCACGAAATGCACCTTTAAATCTTGATGAAATTTCTGATTTGGTTTGAAATCTAAACTTTTAATGATTTTTAGGATGTGTGGATCTGATTGCAAAGAGCATTGTGCGTGATATGGCCTCAATATCATTTTTGGTGACACCCCCACTTTTCACGGATATTGCAATATATACACCACATACAGTGTGATCTATTGCAAGCAAGGTCATGAGAAGTGACCAAAATCTGAATCTTTGGTTGGGTTTGATTATGCTGTCCGAGTGAGTGCCACACTGGAGGGGGAGTGGTACACACCAAACACGTAACTACCCACCCTATAATTTGTTAAAAGATACATTCATAATTATTATACATTATGGGTATAATTGGAAGGACAGTGTTATTTATGAGATGTGGACACCTCATTGTCAGCATTGTTGAAAGTTATGCACAATTGACTGGACCCACTCATACCAGGATTTTAAAGTTGTACTATTTAACCCTATTGACAATTGTGACTGTTTACAGATGGCAATCAGTGTAATTCATATTCTTGCATGAATAAAATGCTTGTCTCTATGGAAGTAGAAAAGTATCATCACAGTAAAATCCTCTTCTCTGCATGACTCTAATGTTCTTCTCTATGGAAGGTAAAGCTATATCATCACTGATTTATGCCCTTGGGGCATAAGTGGAGAGACTTTATGCTCTTGGAACACAAGTGGAGACTCAAGCAATACTTGTCCCTGGAGCATGTGTGGTGAGAATGTTAGGTGAGGACCAAGGATATGACCATGGGCATAACTCAATATTCTTGCATGCTAATACATCAACTAACAGCTTCCAGAGTTTGTAACAACTTTTAAGTGTGTACTCTTGGGAAAGTATCTGAGGGGGTTTTGAATCAATCCCAGGATGCAGAGCAATGTACCTATCAATAAGTACTAAACACATGTCAGTACTTTAGGGATAAAAATGTTCCAAAAGTTTAAGAACTACAAGATCTTTCATAATCATGCAGAAAATTCCATAAGTAAATAACGCTTATGACTAAAATGAGAATAAAAGTAAGGGTTTTATGTGTTAAAGATAGGATTTTTATGTGATCACATGACCCTATTGAGGTGAAATTTCCCAAACTGGTGCATTGGGGGGATGAATCAAAAACACCCTCTGGGAAAGTATATAGCTTACAACACCGACTCCAGTCACTCCCAGAAAATGAACTAAATTTCTTAATACACAGGCGGTTCTCGAACCACAAAGTGTAGGCCTGAGTTGCCGATCATATTGGCAAATGATGTCAGAAAGAGAACAAATGCACTGGAGAGAAGTGTATACAAAATGACCAAGTTTGATATAATAATAGATGATTGAGCCATATTTATTGGTCTTTTTTCAAGCGATTAGTTTGCAAAAAATATTGGGGTCACAAGGTCACATGGAGGCACAAAGGCCACATGGGGTCACTGAGGGTCACAGGGTCACAAAGGTAACATGGGGTCACCAAGGTCACACGAGTCACAAGGTCACGAAGTCACCAGGTCACACAGTCACCAAGGTCACACAAGGTCACCCCGACCCCTGGCGACGCACCCCACTCTACCCCTCCGACGCACCCCACCTCCCCACTAACACCATACAGTCCCCTCCCCAACACCCCACCCTGCCGATCCCCACCAACCCACCCTGCCTACTACCCAACACCCCACCCTGCCTCCTCCCCAACACCCCAACCCTGCCTCCTCACCAACACCCCACACTGGACCCATACCCAACCACCCCACCCTTTCCACCCTCCCCAACATCCACCCTTCCCCCTCCCCAACACCCCACCCTTCCCCCTCCCCAACACCCCACCTTGCCCCCCTCCATATGATTACACACAAGACGTATGTTTATCAGTAGTTTTTCATGGTAGCCAAAGGAATTTTGCATATCCGATGGTACCATTTTAGCGATACAGCAATTATGCATATTTAAGTAGCTCATTGCGTACCTAAGCCGCTGTATCAGGAACTTTCAAATGGCCAAAGAAGATGCGCACCATAATGGGGTTTGCTACAGTGAAGGAATTTGGCGCATCCGATGTACCGTTCAAAAAATATAGCGATTACGCTGTTTTGCATATTAATTAGCTTATTGCATGTAATTTGCCCGAAAATATCCCAAAATCTAATACAGGGCGAGAAAAATCTTTAACACGCTTCCTCCACCAAGTTATAGTCATTATACGCCTGACGAAACTCCAGATAACTTGCACACAAGCCTTGCGGGGAAGTGTTGTTCATTTTGACCTGACTTTTAAAAAATAAGCTAATTAATAGAATGAATATGCAAATAATGCACCAAAACGCTAAATATAATATTTTGGGCACCTCACTCTATCACCCTACCAAGGTGGGGAAGTAAATCGGAATTTAGTGTTTAGCCCGCCCAAGGCATTTAAAAAAGGTAACCGAAATGTCTGAAAAATATGCAAATAAGCTAATTAAAATTCATGAATATGCAAATAATTGCAGCACAAGCTACAAATAATATTGCGGCACCTCACTCATCACCCTACAAGTTTGAAGTAAATCGGGGATAGCGTTAGCCTGCAGAGCATTTTAAAAAAGGTTTAACCGAGTAATACGGACGGAACGGACGGACGGACGGCAGGACGAACGGACGGACACACAGAATGTGGACTAGTATGTGCCTCCATGGAACATTAGTTCAGGCGACACAAAAATGTTTATAGAAAATTAAGAAATTTAATCATTTGCTTAAGACATATCAGTGATTTATCAGAAAGAGTCAAAATATTCGAATTATTGCCAGAATAGTGTAAAACGGCTCGGGGGAAACAACCGAAACGGGATTCTAAACGAGTCCCGTTCGGGACGCTGCAAAAGCCCAAAATGGGCTTTTATTGGGTAATGCGCAAGCGCAGATCAGGTACTTTTCGCACAGGCAGGGGCCATTTTGGTAAAGGTCACACCAACTTAGTAGGTTTTTGCAGCCGTTTGTAAATAGATGATTAATAAATTTAAAATGATTAAAATTAAAGTTGAAGAATAACAGTCTGGAAATAAAGTCTATGATTAATTTGAGTGGAAGATATCACAATTCCCCGGTTTCCAGCAACAAAGCGGGTCGAGGCATTGGTCATGTTACACTGACTAAGCCGGTAGTGCACGGGGAAGTCTCCCAGGTCAGATGTAAACAAAAGCGATAGAATGTGTACAAATACGTGTATGTGTATAGGAATAATGATCAATATAATTGTAGATTACATTGACCCAAAAAAACGTACAGAAAGCAGAGGAGATTGTTTTATCTCCCCTAGCACGATTTAGCATGCTTCTCACTGGCCGTTATATGATCTACGCTATGTCTACAACCCGGCATACAACCGTGCCTGTGGATAGCGGTAAGGTTATAGGGTTAAAGTTTGTACGTCTTGTAGTATGAAATGTCGTGGTTATACATAATGTTGTATAACTTTAGTGTCTGTTCTTAGCTTCGTACGTGTGAGTGAGGCCCTAACGTGCTCACTGTCAGGACTGTGTACTATGAAAGTGGTTAGTAATGGATTAGGGAAGAAACCTTGCTCGCGTATTTGTACGTTGCTCAATGTACAAAAAGGAGTACGCGCGTATTGGTATTTAATTAACCACAATTAGCATCATGATCATTGTCCTAGAGGGTTTAACATTTTTCAGGATTTAAGCCTGTTATGTATAGGTATTGCAATGCCAGTTAGCATGGGTATGGCGATAGACCAACTACGCTTTATTGCCATAACGTACATGCGACTGGCTTGAAGAATTCTATCTTCAGTTTGCAAATCATTTAAAAAATTAAATAACACAAAGTTTAGACATAAGATTTAAAATGGCAACAACTGATCGGTCAATATAACTAAAAGAAAAAAGAGTTCTCTAATAGGAATGAGCCCCTATACACCGTTGTGATCCCTATCGACTTGGGAATTTTGAAAATTCACAGCGATGAGGGGATTGACCAATCACGTAACAGATTTTGACATTTCAATTTTAGGAAAGGCCCAATTGGGCTTTCGTTTGAGTCCAGAACGGGACGCGCTTCACATCCCGTTCGGGTTCTGCCCAAACTGTAAAAGTGGAGGATACGGTCTGTAGAATTCTCATAAGTTACTTTTTTCCAACTGTAGAATTGACAGGAAAAGGAAGAAAACAGCAGTGTTCCAAAATATGATTTCTCATTCAATGGGTGTTGTATGATGTGTCCGTACGGACAGTAATGACTAAAAATTTAAAGATTTTGTCCTAGTAGGCTGCCTTTAGTCTTATCACTGCAGTGGATGGTAGGATAATCGTTACTTGTTAATACATGCAAAAATCTGATTTTGATGATTTTTTTCGATTTTTTTCAAGATTAGCAAATCACTGATAGTGCCTTTAACATTTATTCTCCATTGGGACCTAACTGAGAAGGATAACCATGCAAACACTGGGCGGGCAAACACTTCTTAGTTTTGTTCATAAAGAGCAAAGATGTTTGATGATGATAATATGGATGTTCCATACACAGCCAGGAATAATGTAGACTGTGAGAGTCTAAAGATTACATTATACAGGTAATGAACTTCAAAAATGAAAATTGCAATATATTTGTGCAAATATTGCTATCAGTCATGAGACTTACAATCCGGGAAAAAAGTTGTTAGAAAACTAATCACTCAGTGTCTAAAATATGCGTCTATTTATAAATGCAGTTGTTTTGACTGATGCCATGTTTTAAATGAAGGCGAGAACTTGTCTCTCAAACTACCATTCGCCACCCCCTACAATCAAGTTGGGAGAAGTGGCAAGGATGTTGAGTACATGAGGTGGCTAAACTGAATAAAAGGGGAAGAGAGGGGGGAAATTTTCAAAGAGACGTGCAATTATTTCTAACCATTTTTTCCCGGATTGTAGCAGTGATTGATACGTCTGCATGTATGTATGTAGTGTGACTATTTCAAACCAGTGCTAAAACACATCAAGTTACCTTACCTTTTGTTCTGGGAAAAAGACAAACAGTGCCTGAAAATTGTATAACATTTCAAAACTCTACAATTTTTTTACCACAAATTTTTTAAAACTACTTCCGAATGTGGGATTCAGAAGTGTGGTGCCACCGAAACTCTAATGTTCCATGAAAAACAGTGGCAGAACCAGGACTTTTTACTGGGGGAAAACACCTTGGGGCCCACTTGTATTCCAAAGGTGGATATGAGGCGTGAACAAGAAAACGCGTGAAAAAAAGGGTGTCTTTTTTACAACAGGCGATGTACAGCCAGTTACACGCTTTAGGGTGTCCAAAAAACAGCAAAAGATGGAAAAAAAAGGGTATGTTTTTTCTTACCCCTGAAAATCAGCCAAAATATGGTAATCGGAACCTATGAAGTAAAGAAAGCAAGGATATAAGGGTATATTTACGATTTCAATGCACTGCGTACTTGTTGAGGGAGTCATAAACAGATAAAAATATTGTTAGGGTATGTTTATAGACTTGTTTTTTAGTCGTGTTTGAATAGTTGTTTAGGGTGCATTTTGAAAGTCCAGTTCACGCATCATTATCCACCCTTGAATACAAGTGCCCCCCCCCCCGGGGGAAAACATGGTCAAAGTGATTTTTTTTGGGGGGTGGGGTTAGACGTTAGAAAGTGTGAAATTTTTTTGGAGGGGGGAAATATTCAAAATCTGGCAATTTTTCACCAATTTGCCCACAATCCTGATTTTAACCAAAATTTGATGATTTTTGGACCCCAAAGCTGACTTTTGCCAAATAAATCCTCATTTTTTATTCTGGCAGGGTTGGCAAGGGGGCGATGGCAAGATGGCAAATGCACCCTGCCCCTTACTTATCACTGGAGTCACCACGAATGAAAATCTGTAAGTCACAAAACAATCATGTCATTTCACCGTTAACAGTGGGTGACCTGATCAAAGTTCATTCCCCAACTTAACCTCATCAAAATTGAGAGTTTGGCTAGAATAAAAATCTAATGTTTCTGTACCCAGGTGAAATTTTGGCCCCAGTTACCTCAGTGGTATGAACACAAAAGGTTCCCCAATTGTTGGTCACCATACCAGGTGGCAGTAACTTTACCTGAAACCTGTGCTTAGGCTATTTCCTGGGCTTGCACACAAGGATTTTTAGCAAGTAAATATTATTGGCCTGATGTGACTTGCAGCCAGTACATTTTGTAGACATGACCAGACGATTTCAGGTTTACAGTTTTCATTGAAAAACAGCCTAGAGGTGGCCATTGTTAGAAGAAATCAAGGTAAGGTTCGGGGCGGAAGGATTAGCCTATGTCTCCTAGCTTTAGCCATGGTTTCAGTTTCACTGTGCTAAAAAACAATGGAATGCTGAGGCGAATCCTGGACTACTTCTAGCCCAAGTTCCCAGGTAAAGGGTTATCTGTTCTATGGGCTTATGAGTGACACACTTTTTTTGCTCCTAACGTTCCAAATCGCGGGGGCAATTCCCTCAACATAAATTAGGTGGTTTGGTGATAGGCCCCAAGGCCCCACCCCATGTATAGAAAAAAACATGATATGAAATTTCAGTTATTTCAGCTGATGCATTTTCATTTTCAAGTTATGAGCAATGTTCATTCAATTGGCCTTAGGCCATTCATTGCATTGTAATGGTCTGTTTATTAAAGAGAAATCAAAATTGCAAATTTCTTCCCAATATAGTGAATGTGCATGTAAGATTAGGAACACATGCTATTACTAGGTATGGTTCAATGATAGAAAAAAATTCAAACTATTTAGGTAAGCCGGGGTAGGGGGGGAAGTGAGGCAGAGGATCACAAAATGTCTTTTAGTGTAGGCTGTATGTACGATTTTAAGCTTGTGCATTTTTTTTTTGCTAAGTATAAGGATGCTTTTTGTGTGTCATGGATAGAGTAGACACCAGGTATCAGAAAGTTGGTCGCATTTTTTTCTGATAGCGTTTGGACCCCTTTGGATTTAAAAATGGCTGCCATTTCCAAGGAATTTTCACTATAAACTTGGGTTCTGAGCAACATTGGAAGTCAAAATTTGGTGGGCCAACCTATGTTTCATACCTGGAGTTCGAAACTATGATAATAAACCTAGTCTAACAAAGCTGTGCTTTACAACACCCTCACCCTGGTGGGGGGGCCTCGTTGTGTTAAGCGCTGCCTCTTACCCAAGTCCACTTGAGATTTTCTACAATGAAGAACGTATGTTTGGAGGCTTTTGGTGTCATTGGATAGATTAGACATCCAGGTATCAGGAAAGTATTGGTCGCTTTTGGCGCCATCTTGGATTCAAAATGGCCGCATTTCCAAAGGATTTTTGCCCTATAACTTAGGTTCTGAGCAACATGGGAAGTAAACTTTTGGCCAAAAAATATGTTTTCAATAAGTCGTGAGTTCAAAAATATTGTTAATTATCCTAATCTGACCAATCTGTGCTTGGGAATACCCATCACCCATGGTGGGGGTGGGTGGTGGGTCAATCAATTTACATGCCCATTACCCCGTCCCCTTTGAGATTTTTTTAATGCCCGCCCGTCGGGCAGTCGGCTGCATCGTCTGAGGAACGGAGTACCACCAGGATCAGGGCTTGGATCCAATGCTGTTCAACTTGTGTTGTCGGCGATGCCCTCAAACGGAGTCTGGACTGGTATGGCTGCGACGACGGTCTTGACCTCTTCACTCGGACAGGCTCACAACGAAATGCTTCGGATCAACCCAAGTGGAGCACCTCTGCCATGCGATGCGGTCCTGCACCCGGCTTGTCTGGGTGTGAGGACCTTGATCTGCAGCTTACTTATCGGAAGCACATTCGGGTCAGTTTGTGCGAAGGTATCTTCGAGGGCTAACACTGGGCTGCCTTGCTGGATCATCATGAGGTGCTGTCAACTGCACCTGTGCACCGTACCCTGCTCTGGTCACTACCAGCGCTGCTGAAATGCCGCCCCAACTTGGTGCAATAGCTCTCGCGCAGGGGAGACTGGGGACACGCGTGCTCTCGGCGAGACTATGGGAACCATTGCTGGCTGCCATTGTCCCACTCGATCTGGGTTCATGCCAGTGATTTCGGACCATTGCGCATGCGGTGCTTGGGGGGCATCGTTTCTACATGCATAGGGTGGTTGAATAAGGCTCTGTTGGACAACAGGCCTGCTGCATGACGCCGCCGGGGAGTCACACCGGCTTGGCGGAACGGGGGGACTGCGCTCTCGTCGACCTTTCTGTTGACGCGCTGCTGGACTCTCGGCTCCACCATTTGAAATCTGCAGACATGGAGAACTGCCTTGCTGGATGCTCCGGGCTGGACGGTTTAGCTGGCTCCCAGGGCCGTAGCAAGGGGGGTGCGGGGGGTGCGACTGATACCCACATCTAAATCTCCAAATTCCAAAAAGGTCACAAAAACTCATGTGTGCGAGCGAAGCGGAGCTAGGGAAAAAAATAATAGGGGTTTAGCTTTTTTTGGTCAAAAAAGGGCAATATTGGGCAAAAAAAGGTCCACTTTGCAAAATTTACCCCTTCTATATGTGAAAAGGTCCACATTTGAGGAAAAAGGTCCACTATGAAAACCTGCACCCCAAAAAATAAATTCCTGACTACGGGCCTGCTGGCTCCGCCAGCTTCAACATATTAGCGGACCTTCATACGGCAAGAAGAGAAGGTTAAAATTGGGTTGTTGGCAAGAAGGGTGCTCTTTTTGATCAAAGCTCCTGCTAGCATCATTTCAGCTCTCTATCGAGGTGGGAAATATGAAACATCATCAGTACAAGTAAATTCAAGCTGTGGAAGAATTCTATTATTTGCTTTCAGCACAAAAATATCTCTGGAGATCCTGACTACACAGATTGAAATGAATTTCAGAATCTTTTGCCAAACCAAGTGCCGAAAAGTTGCACCCCTATCTTACAAAAGGAGCCTGGCATCAAACATATCTACAGCCATCTTTGGGCTCTCAAGGGACAATGTTCTCAGCCACACAATACCAAACCTTAGGCTTGTATATGACTGGAGCAAGAAGCATGGACACATTTTGCATTCCTGACTGCAGAACACTTGTTGCACTGAGGCGGGCAGTGTAGTGCGTCGGTGGTAAGGGATTTTGTATGGCATTCACTGCCTACATCGTGAACAAATGATTACAAACTGGCAGCGTTAAGATAACTTTTATCCTAAGAAGAAATGGGAGGTTTTTGTTGTTTTATCACGAGATTAAAGATATTATGACATCAGTGTTACAAACTCAGGTGGGCACCCTGGTCTACTGATATACAGCTACAGTATCCTTTAGCCTTATATAACTGATTGAGTGTGATTTTTTAAAAGCGCAGACAACATGCAGGTGCGCACGCATACTCTGGGCAGTGACGTCACATTTCACCTCGTCTGTACAATTCAAACTTATTATTGGGATAAAAAATTGTTTTTATTTTTAAGGAAAATCAAATTATATTAAAAAAAAAACAGCGAAAATCACATGTTTGTAGCATTTCTTTTAGCGCTTTAGAGGAATGTTTCCCATTTCGCATTGTAGGGGGCACCCCACTTATGACGTCATATTAGGACATGTGGGATGTGATATATTCTCGATTTTTTTGGTGCATAGAGGAGACCCAAAAGCTATACATAGGTATTTTTCTAGCACACACCAAATCATGACCCTTATAGAAAATCTCAAAGGTGGACTGGGGCGGAGAGGAAGAGACCCGAACAATGAACCCCCCCCCCACCACCACCATGGGGGGGACGGATGTTGAAAAGGGCCCAGCTGGTTAGACTAGGGTGCTTATCCATATTTTGATAGGCTTGAGTCACCAAATTTGGACTTCAATGTTGCTCGGAACAAAAAAGTTATAGGCGCCAATCCTTTAGAAAGAACTGGCGGGCCATTTTGAAATCCACAAAGATGGGCGGCCAAAAGCTTTTTCAGGAAAAAAATGCGACAATTTTTTCTGATACCTGGATGTGGATTATCCAATGACACAAAAAAAGGCATACGAAATGATACGACCACCCCCTATTATAGAAAAGCTCAAAGGGGAACTGAGGTTTTCTGGTATGGGCAATGGGGTAATAAACAACCCGACCCCCCACCCCCCATTATGGGTGAGGGGTGTTAGATAGAAAGCACAACGGGATATAGTATAGGTTAATTATCATATTCTGAACTCCGGGTATTAAAAACATAGTTTGCCACGACGGAAATGTGACGTCCAATGGTGCTCATGGACCAAGATATACGCAAAATCCTTTGGGAAATGGCGGCCATTTTAAAATCCAAGATGGCGGCTAAATGCTTTTCAGAAAAAAATTGCGACCAATACTTTTCTGATACTCGGGATGTGTCATTATATCCAATACACAAAAAGTCGAAATGATAAGACCCCTATTATCGAAATCTCAAAGGGGGAAATGAGGTTATGGCAATGGCGGTCAATAAACCACCCCCCCCCCTTATGGGCGCGAAGCGACGAAGGGGTGGTTAAAAAAGGCAACCAATGGGATATATTAGAGGTTAATGATCATATTCCTGAACTCCCAGGTAGTGAAAACATAGGTTTGGCCACGAAATTTGACTTCCAATGTTGCTCAGAACAACGATAACTCAAAATCCTTTGGAAATGGCGGCCATTTTAAATCCAAGATGAGCTAAACGCTTTTAAAAAAAAATGACGACCAATACTTTTCTGATACATGGAGGTCTACTCTATCCAATGATACCAAAAAAAAAGAAATCCTTAGCAAAAAAAAAATGCAATATACATAACATCCTACACTATTAAGCAAGAAAACTATGATCAATTGGGTATAGTCGGAAACGAAGTGGCAATTAGAACGGGCAATGGCGGATCAAGGATTTGAAAAATGTCCTAATAAATTAGCCGGGGGGAACTGAAAGGCTGTAACTGTCTCTACAAATAGCTAACAAGGCGGTTCGAGAACCACAAGTGTCGCCTGGTTGCGCGCTCACTTGCTTTATGATGAAGGTGGCAAATGATGATTAGAAAGAGAAAATGCACTCGGATGGAACAGTGTCTCAAAATACCGAGTTTTGAAAGTAAATCGGGGCATATGGGTTTAGCAAGCAGAGGCATTTTAAAAAAAGTGTAACCGCAAGTATGAAAAAATAACATCATGGCCTGTTGGACCGCTAACGTCAGCTGCCATTGCGGTTTGTGAATGGGGGTCAAAGGTGACATGAGGTCACCAAGGTTAATGGGGCCAAAGGTCCTCTGGGATCAAAAAGGTCACCTGGGATCACAAAGGTGACATGGGTCACCAAGGTGACGTGCGGGTCACCCAAAGGGTCACCATGGGGTCACAGAGGTCCAAATGGTGGTCAGGGGTCACCATGGGGTCACGAGAGGGTCAATGGGTCACAAAGGTTGCATTGGGAACAAAGGTCACACATGGTCACAAAGGTCACATGGGGCACCAAGGAACATGGGCGTCACAAAGGGCGCACACGGGTCACCAGGTTCAATGGGTCAGAGGGCACATGGGTCACAAAGGTAGCATAGGGTCACAAAGGTCAAATGGGGCGCAAAGGTCACACGGGGGGCAAAGGGTCACATGGGGCACCAAGGTCACATGGGGTCACCAAGGTCACATGGGTCACAAGGTCACATTAGGTCACACAGGGTCACACAGGGTCACAAGGTCACAAATGGTCACAAATGGTCGCATAGGGTCACATGAGGTCAAAGGTCGATAGGGTCACAAGGTCACATGGGTCACAATGTCACATGGGGTCACCAATGTCAATGAGGTCACATAGGGTCACAAAGGTAACGTGGGGTCCACCAAGGACACCCCTATGCGACCTTTAACCCACTCCCCGTCGACATCCCACCCGACCTTCCCAGCACCACCGGACTTGTTGAATGGGCTTAAAGGTGAAGTGAGGTCAACCAAGTCCATGGGTCACAAAGGTCATCACACTAAGTACCAATGGTCACAGAAGTCACCAAGGTCACAGGGTCACACAAGGTCACCCCGCCCCCTCGGACGACGCCACCCCACCCATCCCCGACGCACCCCTACGTGAACGCCACCACCAGACCCTACCCAGATGCACACACCCCGACCCCTCCCGACACACCCCACCCCTCCCTGAAACAACCCACCCCCCTCCCTTCCGCCCCCAACCGCTCGCCACTACACCCCCACCCTTCCCCCTCCCCAACCTCCCTCCATATTAATCACACACAGATGTATGGTATAGTAGTTTTTCATGTAGCAAAGGAATGTTGCATATTCCGATGTACCATTTAGCGATACAGCAATTATGCATATTTAAAAATTAGCTCATTTGCATACCTAAGCCGCATGTATCAGGAACGTTCAAATGGCAAAGAAGATGCGCACCATAATGGGTTTTCATGCAGTGAGGATTTTTTGCATATTCCGATGTACCGTTTCAAACATATAGCGATTACGCTAACTTTTGCATATCAATTGCCTCATTTGCATATGTAATTCGCCCGAAATATGGCCCCACATCCAATCCGGTCGAGAACTCTTTAAACCCGCTTTCCCTTCCCCCAAGTTTACTATTATACGCCTTACGGAACTCCAGATAACTTGCAAACAAGCCTTGCAGGGAAAGGGTTGTCATTTTAACCGGCCAAAATAAGCTAATTAAATTTCATAATATGCAATAATGCAGCCAAAAGCTACAACATGATTTTGGCACCCTCACTTTAATCACCCTACCCAAGGTATGAAGTAATCGGGATTGCGTTAGCCACAGAAGCATTTCAAAAAGGTTAACCGAAATGTCGAAAATATGCAAAAAGCTAATTAAAATGTCATGAATATGCAAATATGCAGCCAAAAGCTACACATATATTTCGGCCCTCACTCTATATCATCCTATCAAGTTTTTAAGTAAATCGGGGTATAGCGTTAGCCCTCCAGAGCATTTTAAACATGTAACCGATCCATACTGACTGGAACGGACGGACGGACACACGGACGCACGAACACACAGAAATTTGGACCTAGTATGTGCCGCCATGAACATTCGTTCAGTCAACACACAATGGGCTGAGTTTTTGCAAGAAATTGCAGAACGGGAGGAGCGCGGCCCTCGCACCCCCTCCCTACCCACCCTGGATCCATGCCTGCGGTATCCCCCAATTTCTAATTTCATAGTGGCATGAAAACCACCAATTGCTTCCCCTTTCTGTCTGGTCCAGGATGAATACTGTTCCATCTCCACACAAATGACCCTAACTGACTGGCAGTAGACAACAGAACCAGCTTATCGATGTTATTACACATTGTGCTTTTTCCGTATATTTGAGACACATTTCCGGTACCCACTGAATTAGAACCGGGGATCCTGTTACGTAATATTCCAATTAACAAAATTCTTTTCTTTCTTTTGAACCATAGAGAATTTTGAACTTAGCCAATTACCTACGTAACATTTTTTTTGATAGTTGGGGGAGCCACTGTGCTACCTAAAGGTTGGCTCAGAGATTTTAAAATATTTATTCTTGTTTTTTTTTATTACTGTTACTGACCCAGTATAGTCCCACACTGTTTTTAACCTGAATTAGCTTGAATTTAGGCGGCGGTTGGGGATTATAAGGGATCTTCACCCTAACATGAAACGCACAAGCATCAAACATTTTCAGCCTTTCAGAGCTAAACTTATTACAGATATTTTCAAGTGTTAAATGAGGTGATGATCAGCAAGACCTGTAAATGAAATACAGCATGAACTTAATTAATTTTGTGAAGAAAATCTCTAGACGATACTACCAAAATAGTAAAAATTGTAACAAAACTGATGTACTCTATTGCCTTCCAGCCAAAAAAACTTATGGCTAGGATTATAACAGGATTTACTACTGTTCTTCAGAATTCTTTGAAAAATGGGGGTGGGGGGATAGAATTCGAGCCATGGGATATACTCGGGTCAGTACGGTAATTTGAAATAGCCAACAGATAGGCACCTAAAAATGTTCAATTCCAAAGTTTGAGATATGAATCGGATTTTGGGTTTCATGCAGTAAAAACATTTAGTATAATATAACGTGCAATAGGGTACATAAAACTCTGGATCCGGAAGTTTATAACTAAAGTTGTGATGTTCTATATCAAGGACTTTGATTTGAGCTTAGCTATTTACATAGTGATTATTAGTGTATGGAAAGCATTATTGAAGATGCTAACAAAAACACGATTGTTCTGAAATGAGCGCAGCCTGCTCAGCAGAAAAATCTCTAAGTAGCCTAAGTGGACAAAAAAGAATCTTGTCTAACACAAAAGCCTTGATTAAAAAGCATAGTACAACAGCAAATTTCCCCCAAAATATTTGAGATTTTTTTTTGCAATTTACACAATCTTCCACTTTCAACAGAAATAAAACAATTCACCTCAAAAGTAAAAGCTTCATGTGCTTGTAGCCTGTACTCAACATGAACTTTGCACAAAAAAGCAGCCATAAAGTTTCACCCACACATTGATTCAGAAACCAATTCAGGCACCTGCCTCTACATCCACGGCATCTCAAAGAATGAGCAGAAAGGAAATTTCTGTTTAATCAACGCAGGCAATTAAAATGGGAGCTGTATGCTCCGAACATGTTCTTCCAAGTAAAGAAAAGTTGCTTAGGCTATCAAGGACTCGAGATGCCTTTCTCCAAGTCATCGAGTCAAATCAATAGCCATAAATTTCATAGGCTTAGCATATTTTTTATTCTCTCCTTTTTCCATTTTCTCATATTAATTTTTATTTATGCGGTGTCCAGACGAGTTTTTTTTAGAGTCGTGTCGCAGGGTTGACTGCAAATCAGTATTTGGACTTCTTTCTCTGGGCCTTTCTGATGGTTTTTAATTTGGTTACCCACCCATTATCTCATGAGCAATGACACTAATTTCTCTCTAGTAATTTACCTAGAAGCCATCCAAACTGGATTGACTATGTCTTGGGGATTTTGTAAGAACACAAGAATTATCCACTGATTCGTGTCTGCATTCGTGCCAATAGTAAATTGAGTTATATCACCAATGTATCAAAAATAGAACCCAACCATGAGGTGGTCATGAACAAGTTGTGCCAGTTGCCGAACTAAGGTGAATTAAAAAGTGGCACTGGCACATTTCCGAAAATATGAAATTTCTTCAATTGCGCGCAAATGAAGTCTAGGTCCTTGGAAAGAATAGAGATATTACACATAAAATATCATACCCAAAAACAGCAGATAAGGACAAAGAAGAACCTAAAGACATTCCACATAACTTTGTAGCTAACTTTTAAGTTGGCCGCAACTTTAACCAACAATGTGTCTTTGCATATCATAGACTTGATATTAAAGCCACAAAGGCAATGCCGTTGAGAATCAACTCTGGCTTGTATTTAATGGGTTACACGCCATTCCGAGGGACATCCAATCAAAAATCGTTTCTGTTTACCATAAGCCGCGCTGATTTGGGTTTGGAATGCTTTCAGGGGAGGCCTAATGTGTACAGAAACGCTAGTGACACAGCAAAAAATATCATTTTGTGAAAAAACCGAGAGGCACATGGGCCAGGGTCTCTTTAAGGCTGTCCTATGGATCATGTCATGTTTGAATTTTTTTTTTTTTGTTATTAAAAAAAATATTGCTGATTCAGGAATTAACATAATGTACAAACAAGTTTTGCAAATTATTTTTATTAAAGCTCCTGGACACCTCAAAATCGTGTACACAGTGCCTTCCATCAGTGTTTTTCTTTACTCTTCAGGGTAAATTTCGGTAACTTTCATGGGAATGATTGGCAATACATACTAAGGCGCCGCATGGACACATCGCAATCAAACAAATGTGATATTACTGTCTGGCAGCATTGTTTTATGTTACTGTATAGCATACGGTTTGTAGTTAAAGAAAGGGTTAAGTCGATATGTTGGCACAAGCAATCAATGAGTAGGTGCAGTCCCCCAATATGATGACCACATATACTTCGATTGACATATTATGCTTGCACAGAAGTTCACAGACCTATACCATATTGCGCAGAAGCTGCCTCGCTCCGCTTGGCCGCACACACCTTCAGCGATCCAGGTTGAGGCGTCTTTGACAAAGGACTACTGTAAAAGTGGAAATTTTCGCGCCTACATTAATTTTTCGCGCTTTTCGAGCAATTGAGCTACGCGAAATTATTAAAAACCCGACGAAAAAAATGTTATTTTGTGTGTATAGGATATGTAGGATTAGATGAAAAAGAGCGAATATTTAAAAACAAAGCAAAAATTTTAAAAATCGCTGTGATTGTTGTTGTGCAACGCGAAAAATTACACGGCGCGAAAAATTATTTACTTTTCAGTAGTTGCACTGTTTCAGGGAGAATTTACGTACTTAGGTTATATTTAGAACGTTGCCATTAAAGGTCAGAACTTGAAAACCTTTTTGTGTCACTTTTGCACAGTCGGCAAGGCTTTATGTTCACTAGCATAAACATAATAAATGCAATTGTTCCAAACCAAAATTGCTTTCTTTAAAAATAATAAGCTCTATTAAAAAAACCGCTCTCTAGATTAGGATCAAGTAGATGGCAAATTGAAGTACCTCGTTATATATTTTCAATAAAAAAAAAATAGTTCGTGTTTTTCTAGACAGTGATCAAGGATTGCAGAAATAGAGTTGAAATTTGTAGGGTAAAAGACCTGTGGTGCCAGTGCCCTAAGACTCGTGCCGCATCAAAAACCCCCTCATGCCGTCATTCTGATAACACACAACGACAGTGAGCACTTGCGATTCAATTTGATGTAGGCAATAAATTGGACCATTGCACACAATCACTACGCTCGTTAATCACGACATTATCCAATTATCTTAACGAGTTCCGCTGGGCTACGGCACAATTCTGAGTCAATCATGTGATGAAGCAGCCACATTTTGTTAATGATTCCGCTATCATGTTACAGAGTTTTGATGAACTGTAATGAAGGCATATATACTTCAAGTTGCAGAATCCCACACTTTATCGTTTTTATGTAAGAAAGTTTGTTGATTGACTACTTCGAATGAATAGCCTCCTTTCCCGTTTTTCAATTATTTTCTTAGTCCTTTGTTTGGGACAATTCAAAAAAAATGATTAACATTTTGCTCAAAAGAAGTCATAACATAGGATACCCATAATGTCTTTTAGCAGTTACCCATATTTATGAAAGGATGAATGCACATCCTTTACTGGCCACATACCACTACTCATGTTCTTTGATCCGAAAGCCTGCAATCAGAATTTCCCGAGTAGCAGGCATTCTCAATAACACGGGTTTTCTGAGTAAAAGGCGAACACCATAACAATAAGCTAACCTTAACCTTAACTTAAAACCTTAACCCTAAACCTAACTTCAAACCTCAACCCCAATCCTCACTTCAAACCTTAACCCTAACTTCAAACCTAACCAAGTTAACCCTAACCCTATAAACCTAACCCTAACTATAACCCTAACTACAAACCCTAACTATAAACCCTAACCCTAACTACAAATCCTAACCCTAACTACAAACCCTAACTACAAACCCAAACCCTAACCCTAACTATAAACCTTAACTTCAAACCTTAACCTTAACTTCAAACCTAACCCTAACTTTAAACCTTTACCTCAACTTCAAACCTTAACCCTAACTTCAAACCTTAACCCTAACTTCAAACCTTAACCCTAACTTCAAACCTTAACCCTAACTTCAAACCTTAAGCCTAACTTCAAACGTTAACCCTAACTTCAAACCTTAACTATAAACCACAACCATAACCCTAACTTTAAAACTTAACCATAACCCTAACTTCAAACCTTAATTATTATTAACATCAAGCCTTAACACTAACCCTTTAAACCAGCAGAATCTATCTGAGATCCCCCAACTTAATGCCTGACGGGGACATTTGGCGCTACATCATTTCAGCATTTCAGCTGCGACCACTAGATAGAAATAAACCATTACCCCAAACACTAACTTTAAACCTTAACAGTTCCAACACTAATCCTAAACCCCAAACTTTCCAGTCAGTAAAAGGTTTTCTGAATGATGGATTCACACCCCATACCAACCATATATTTTTTGGTCAGTACACCAACCAAACAATCTATTTTTTCAGGCCTTATCCTCAATGCAATATTACTTCAAAAAAGTTGCTTTGCAACAACTTATTTTCACAAACTGAAGAAGCATCTGACAAAAATTCAGGAAAATAAATTACTTGAAAAAATAAGTTATCTCAACCTTTTGGGTGCTATCGACAACTGTAGCAGTCAAAAATCATTTTCCCCCCAAAAAAATTCAAAATTGTGCATTTTTGTGATGATATTTGGAATCGGCATGGGAAATACATACAAATGAGTCCAAACAAGCCTTATAATCTAGGGTCAGTGGTTTTTGAGATGGCTTCCTAAATTACTGCAGGTCATTTGGGAAGCCATCTCAAAAGCCACTGTGTTTTAAGAATCTACCAGGCTTGAAAGGGTTAATGTAAGCTAACCTTCCACAGATCAATTTCAGGCAGGGCTTGCAATCCAGGTATGGTCACATGACTTCTGATACTACAGCATATTGCATTAATAATAAGCAATTATTTGTGATGCTCAAGTGCGAATGAGTATTGCTTGATCTCTCCCCAGCTTGGTGTCTAATTCGCTACACTTTCACTACTAGAATATTTTACAAAGTTAACATTGGTT
>JAMKCH010010381.1:0-57227 GCA_023653785.1 Ophioderma brevispina | reverse complement strand
AGAAAGGTTTAGAAGGTTCTGGAGTTAACTCAATGCCAGGAGAACTGGCCAGACCAGGTTTTCACTGATGAAGATAGTGGCGCACTGCTGTATAATTACACAGTCATGAGTAGCTCTATGAGATCCAAATCTATACATACATGTGGAATGTAGAGGCATTTAACACAGATCCAGACTTATTACATAATGGACTATAATTTAGCACATGACTCATAGAGAAAGGACCAGATCCTCCTAGTATTGTTTGAGAGGATATATAACTCTGTGAGAGAAGATGAGTCAAGAGTATCACAACATCTACCCAAGTTATTAAGATAGTTTCTTAACATCTTGCTTCAAGTAATTAGCAGAACTTCCAATTTGACAACGACAGTAATCGCAGTCAAATCTATTCCTTCTGTAGTGGACATTGTCATAGTTGTATCAGCTCCAGAAGTTTCGTCCGATGTGTAGCCGTGTTGGGTTTTGTATTCCGTGGCCTCAGAGTTATCAAAGGTTAAACAAGCTACAGCACTATTGGACGTTATATTTAGTCGACCTCCGATCTTCGGGAGTCATTAGGAGCTGGTATTCTTCAGAGGACAAGTCTCCGTGGACCACTTCCCACATTGGAAATAGTTTGCGCTGAATATTCGCCCCAGGACTCTTTGCAAGTTCGGCATCTTAAATTGTAATCGCTCGGCAACCCGCGTCGCGGCACACACCAGGTAGTAATTTATATTCATTAATTAACAACTTTATTATAGATTATCTTTGATTATTGATACCTAATCGATGTTTCATGAGATTTGATTTAAAACACCAATTTAAAATAAATACTTTGTTTTAAAATTTGTAATCAGTTCACAGTGTATTGTCTAGTTATTCAGGAGTTTTGATATTCCGTAGTCTGAGGTGGTTTTTGGCCGTGGTCAGGTGACCGTACAATTGTTACAGATATAATTCAGACTTAAACTTGTAACCTTAAATTATTTTCCAGGGGGACCTGTAGATAGTTCACTACTATGTTTTTCGCATACCTTTTATAGGCAACCGGTTTTCCGTGGCACCATTGGCAAAATTCAAGATGGCTGCCATGTCCAAATGATCGTTTGTTGTTAACAATGTTAATTCCTGAACCCTGAACATGGGTATAGCCTGGGGTTATAGACCTAGAATCATGAATTTACTAGTATTAGGGACCGGATGTGAGGCAAGAACTCTTCCCTTGGCTCCATTTTGAAATTAAAACGGCATGGCTTGCCACAACCAAGTGGTCCATCGTTTTTATTAATGCTTAATGGATTCCTGAACCCTTAAAACATGGGTATGAATCTAATCATGTCCTACTAGTTTCAGAGACAGGTATGACAAAAAACAACCTGCCTTGGCGGCCATTTTAAATTTCAAGATGGCCGCCACAGCCACATGACCTAATGTTGTTGCATTGAGATCGACATCCTCCAAAATAGGTTTAGATGTTGGAATTACATTTCTATGTGCTTTAAAAGCCAAGATATAGCATATTATAGGTTCAAAATGGCGGCCATTTTGAAATCAAAGATGGCCGCTGATTCGCAATTTAAAAAAAAAATGCCAACATTGATTTTCTGTTTCTGTGACAGCTAAACTTAAGAAAAATGCAAAAAGTAGCAAATCTCCATAAAAAGCCAACAAATAGGAATATTTGAACATAGTGAACCTGACTATATCTTAAAGGTGTGAAAGCTAGTGATAATGTAAGTTTTATTTGAAACAGCTTTTTCAAGATGTGGCATATTTTTGTCTACAAAAGGACAATATTTTAAAATCTTAAAAGGTTGTTACCGATGTCTGTAACATATGGTATGATTCATTCAACTCCTCCAGAAACTGATGCATGTACCATGTTAATTTAATTTTCAAATAATTTTTATGAGTGATTAGGACGTCAGTGGCAAAGTGCAAAACCGACTACTTGATTCAAACGACTGTAGCTCGGTCTATACCTAACCGATGTTAATGATCTTTGTAGCAAATAAAAGATAATGAACTAAGCTTTCAGGTGATACCACATATATTTTACTTAAAAATTCCAAATGGCGGACACAATCAGGGTCAATTTTTTTTGACTCACCCTGTACAAATGGACTTGTCCACATAATTTAGCTTTATTTGCAAGGTACATTATCTTTTGAACAACCTCAAATCATTAATCTGCTTAATACTGTAAGGCAGCAGATTCCAGTGATGGATAACAGTATTGAAAAAAAGTAAAACTCGCATTGCCCCTGGTCCTTGGAGAAACAAAATTGTAAATGCTCCGAAAGTTCCAGTTCCGAAAGTATAGGGAGTAAAGAGCGACCATTGAGGTGTATGAAATAAAGTCCCTTCCTTTTAAAACAATCAAATTGGTCCTCTTCGGTTTAGGACGGTCTAGTTGTTCCATGATGACCAGAAGTGATGGTACTATCAAAGTCCTCAGCAGAGCCACTTACATTGAAAAATGGTAGGGAGTGAAGAGAACAATTACAGTGATGGATGACAGTATTGAAAAAAAAGTAAAACTCGCATTGCCCATGGTTGGCCATGGGATCAAAGGAAAAATTGATCATTTTGATTACATACTTCGCAGAAGTAAACCATTTTTCCACTATAAACAATAATAAATTTTATAATTACCATTTATTGGTTGTTGCAAGTGTAAAGGTTGCACATTTTCATGAAAATGAATAAAATGCAATCTCAATTTCTTTTCTGAATATCAGTGATAAAGGGACATACACTGTGCTACATTGACTCAAGCAAAATAATGGCATTATTGACAAGTAAATCCACCTGCTATTCAGCGGACAAAGCACGTCAGATTCCCCTTTGTTTATTTGGAACTGCAGAGCCTTTGTAGCTCTTTGTTACTGTCCACGCAGTTGAATAGATGTCAGGCGTTATAGACTGGTTATCCATGCCCAGTTTTGGGTAGACGTTTCACATAGAAGTCTCAAGGCAAATGAGGTATTGCCTTTGATTCCGTCATGCACTGTATGATGTTGTGCATCAGTAGCGTAGGACGGAATCAATGGCAACTCCTTTGTATACTTGGGACTTCAATATGAAACGTCTACCCAGTTTGGATTGAGCTGGCCTCGTTCGCGATGAAATAAACTTTGATAGGCAAGCGGGACGAGAGGTTGAAAATCCCAAAAACGGCAATGGTCCCACAACATTAAAATTTGTGAAGAAATTAATAAACAACATCCAAGCGCATACACCTGTAAATCTGCAATAATTGCAATGTAGAAATATGATTATTTTACTAATTTCATGGCTTTGCATAAACATGGGCCTAGAGGTAGGTTGGGTCCGTTCTTCTGTTCCCTTAAATCAGAAAGCTAGGGACTAGTACTGTTTTTGCATAATGTTTGGGGGGGAAGGTGTATCTTCTATCAGCAATAAAGTTTTTAGAATTTCCCAAGTTTAGTTTAAAGGTTGTTAAATTTATATTTTTCCATCGCACAATAGTTTTAAGCATTTTGCGGTCCAGTTTTTTGTTAATTTTTTTTTTTTTTTTTTTTTTTTTTTTTTTTAAGTTGAATTTTTTAGTTCAGACAAAAACCACGTTTATGACCAGTCTAACACTGCAAAGTTGAGTAACCAGAAACAACGGTTTTCGTTTTTAATGAACGAATTCCCTACGCACCCTTGTTTCTCCTCTCATTTTTGGGTATTAAAATATCCAGTCTGGGCTGGATGCCTGTTCTAAGTAGTACAAACATCGTAAGTATTTCTGTCACGCTGCTAGTTACATAACAGGACAATTCACAATTATCAGAATACCCACAACTGGTCTTCATTGTCGCAAAGCAATGTTTCTATGATAAACACTTTAAGTCGTCTCAATTTCTATTATGTCTTTTACAAATTTTCACCAAAAAAACCCATCGCAATATAATTATCAAATTGGTGATTGATTGCGAAACTGTTCTTCAAATAATTTTTAATAAATCTTTCCATCCACGCAATCCTGAAATTCAAACATAATAAAAAGAAAATTATAAAATAGAAACGGTAATTACGGATTTCCAAAGTAGACACCAAATATTCAAACTTACACTTTGAAAAGGCTGGTTGACAATAATATAATTTCCATCACATCATTAAAAAACGCGCAGGACTAGCTCTAAATTCCTTACATAAGATTAATCTCTTGGATTCTAACAGTTTTAGATTAAAATTTAAATCAAAATGCATTGAAAATATAATGTATAGCATCAACAATTTCAATCTAATTCATATTTTTCCTCCTTTTTAATCTAAGAAATTAGAGAATATAAAGGAGGTATCGCGGTAATTTGATACCTCCTTGTCTTTATCAAGACTTGTAATCCAAATTCTATGAATTTTATGATTTTTCGACCAGGAAGTTGTTAAACCATCTGACGCTATAATATTTTGTACGGATCCAGACAAGACAAAACAAGGCAAACCCGCTCCTCAATCTACCATCATTAAAAACCATGAAGAAGAGAATGAATTAAACTAAAGAATTGTATTTCTTTTTGCACAATAAACACAACAATCGGTAATTATTGTTTGTTGACGGATAATGGTGATCAACTTTTTCTTTCTCCAAGAAGAGTTACTAAAAAAGGTTTTTCCTTTTAAAAGATAGCTGAGGCCTTCAATTGTTGGCGATCGAAGGAGTTTTGCCAGATTTTTTATTTACAACGCTTTGCCTACTTGAAAATGCACTCTTTAAAGTTTCCACCTTGTTATGATTATATTGATATAATCCTGGATCCTGGACTCCTCTTTTGAAACCCCCCCCCCCCCCTCATAGATAATTTTCAACACAGAATGGACTCATCATCGCGAGTTCTTTTTTTTTCCTAATTTATTTGTACAGTATGAGTGTATGACACTATTTTGCAGAGTTAGAAAACCTATTTTCTTTTCATGAAAAAAAAGTGGAAAACCATATGATGGTACAAATTGATAACACAATTTTCTCAATTTGAGATTTTGTTTTTCAAAACCTTTGTTTCTCAGGGAGAAAACTGGCTTTTAGATTGAAAAAAAAACAACAAAATATTTTTTTCAATTTGAAAAGCGCTTATCCGATTCGAAAAGCTGGAGAAATCTTGTTTTTCGATTTAAAAAAAATCAACCTGAAAATCTTTCAATATTCGAATTTGTTAAAGTAGTTTTTTTTCGAAAAAAAAATGTGTTATCGATTTAAAAAGCTAAAGGGGAACTATTTTATTTTCTGCAGCGGTTATCTATGCTCATCTATAGCAAGAATAATACACAACCAAAAGAAAAAATGGTTATCTGTAAGCAAAAAATAATTTTTAATTTTTTATATGGTTTGCGTATACCTGGCATAGATGTGCCCGAAAAGGCCAAGAAAAAAAATTGTCTCAGCTTCTCCCGCGTGCATATATGTGTACAAATCACATTTTTATTTGCATTTCTTTTGCTTTTTTAAGGTTTTCTAGAGAGACTACACTTTTTTTTTTGGGTGGGGGGGTTTTGGTCAAGAAAAAAAAATCGGGGCTGCAAAAAAAGGTGGTCTAAAATGAACAAAAAAGGGACAAAAAAGAAAAGATTTCCGCGTGGTGCGGCGTATTTTTTCCTGACTAAAAACCATAGCGCTTAGCAGGTTTTGGGGTCCTGTAAGAAGCTGAGACTAACTTCTTTTTTTCGTGGTCATAAGCGCTATGCGTTTGTTTGTTTTTAGTCAAAAGTTGCGTGGAAATTTTTTTTTTTTTTTTTTTTTTTTTTGTCATTTTTTAGACAACTTTTTAATTTTCGGCCTGCTTTCGTGGCCATTTTAATTCTTATCTTGACTATTAATTTAAAATGTTTAAAGATGCAGACCTTTTAGACCAAGGAGTTGATTGTGGAGCTGTTTATATCAAAATGTCGAACTTTTTAAGACAAACGAGACTATTTTTGATCGCTTTTGAATTTCACGATCTTCAAAGAACATTTTGGGATTAATCTCTCTTGATAATTTAAAAATGATTAACTTTGATTTTTTTTAAATTATCAAGAATAATTATATCACCGCAATATTTTTCAAAGTGTTTGGAACTTGACCCCTGTAAAAGTGAAATTCCCTCTTTTGATTAAATTGTGACACCATATCTTGATTTCCAAATCCTATTAATGTACTTATACCTGAAAGGGGCTGACCCTTATTTGATTACTTTTTTATTTTGATTGAATGAACATTTCCCCCAAACCCCATCTGCAAAAAAAAAATCGTGGCAATTTTTAAATCCGTTTTGATTTGAGAGCTAAAAAACGTGATTTGGTAAACCATAGAATCCTTTGTACAATAATATGGGACTTTTTTTTTCGCTTGAAATCAAAAATACCGTTTTAGCAAATGAAAACAATGGTATCTTTCTTCAGACAATTTTGATACCTTCCGGTAAAAATGGGGGGGTGGGGGGGGGGGGCCTTTAAAAAACAATACAGTTATCGGAAAAGAGTTATTCAATGAATAGTGGAAAAACATATGCAGGGGGGGGGGTGAAGGGGGGGGAAGGTGCGGGGGGGTGGAAGAGTTACGGGAGGGACTGAGTGGCGAGAGAGAGAGAGAGAGGGCGAAAAAAGGATATATAGTGGAGGGATAGATTAAGGGTGTTTTTTGCTGTGTTCATTTTCCCTCCATAGAACCTTTTAGGAAGGTGACCTGACACCATCCATTTTCTTTCTATTCTACAAAGTTTGTTCGGTGGATTTGGACTTGTATCGAGCACTAAAACAATTTTACACCAAATAATGTTATAATATAGCCACCAGGAGGGCCCTAGTTTAATAGAAGAGGACACGGACCCAGGTAGGTCAACCATCACATCGTTTACCCCGCACTACAGAAAAGGTCTTTGACACCTTTTGTAGTTAGTATGAACCCTCTATATCAATGTAGGTAGTTAGTACTCCTCAATGTGTTGTCACTTTTTTCATAAATATGGGGCCAATTTAAGGTTACACAGGTTCAAACTTTTAAATGCTTCGCAATCATGTTGAAATGTATGCCATATTCTCTGTCAGTAGTCATAAGGGTTAAAAAATGCTAAGTTTGGTACATCCTATGACCATGGTTTGGGAGTTGTAGGGAAAAATGGCTAAAATGGTAAAAAGTCAATTTCTTTCATTGTACAGGGGGTCCAATCAGAATTCCTCCAATTTGGTAACAAGGTTAAAGAAGTTGTTCTCTAATATTAATGTGTCAAAAAAGGGAATCTGTACCACTGCAATGCAGAGTTTCTCATGTTATGCGACAACGGGCAACAAAATCCATTGGGTGTTTTACCTTCTTTGGTCCCTTATCTCCGTATATTTTAAAGTACATATTAACATAATCAAAACTATACTTTTTTGGAGCCCCTCTTACCTCAGGCAATAAATTGCCAGTAGTTAAAATAAAATCATAGTAACTTTTAATGTAGGGGCACCCTGTCAAATTGAGAATGACCGTTTTTTACCATTTTAGTCATTTTTTACTTCTATAACCCCGAAACTATGGTCTAGTGTACAAACTCTACATTTTGGAATCTTTATGAATTAGATGAAAATATGGCATATATTTCAACATGATTGGGGCATTTAAAAGTTTGACCCCCCTGTTTAAACTTAAATTACCGCTGTGTAAAAGTGATGACCACAGGTTTGAAGTACTAACCTACCTACATTGATGTTAGAGGGCAACTAACTACCAAACGTTTTAAACCTTTTTCTGTAGTGGGGGGTAACGAATTCCTTAAAGAGACAATGAGGAATTCCAGAGAATCGCCCCCAATTTTTCTCGGAACCTAGTTTTTTTTACCTATGGAATGCTTACCATGTATTAGATCACATATCTGAATGTAATAGCCGCATACGCCGTCTTTATGTAATAAGAGATTAGATTTAGTAGTTTCTGTCGTGCACGACTAAAGTCAAAGCCATGGTTTTTTCTTGGGGAAACGATTAGCATGCAGTTCAACTTAAAGCAAGGTTGCGGTTTTATTTTGCAAAACCTTTTTGTCTCCATAAACCTCCCAACGTTCCGGAAGTTCATCTACACCGATCCAGTTGAAATTTTATAGAACTTCAGATCCTACAAAATCTTCCTCCTGTCACTTTAAATACAGTCCTTGTTACAGACCTTGTAACTGTTGTTCCTCTATGTGAAGATAAACCTACCGGGTAACATCAGCTAAAGACTGGAACCAACTTCGTCGGTTCTGCGAACCTCTTAGTTTCCACCCCCCCCCCATCCTCCCACGACTTTCTTAAAACATATAAGTCTTTACGAGATACTTAATAAGGCCCCCTATGAATATTATGCTCCTGCTCATAAGTCGAAATCTGTTGTCGTGTTTCAAGGCCCTTTTTTTTTCAGGTTAATCACATCTTGACAATATAAGAAGGAAACTGGTTCATTCGCAGATAGGAGGCTTAAATACTTTGTCAAAACTTTAGTTTGGCATAATTTGCTTTTACATGTAATTAACCCTCGCCTGAAATATAATAAGCCTAAAACGTTTATTTTGTTAAATCAAAGTAGTTTTTTTATCCAATGACTCCGGAGTAAGTGGGTGCATTGGGCTTAAGCTGCACAATGAAACCAAGAAATCATCAAGATTCTGAAATAAATTTTCTCTGGAAACCATTTGCAAAAAAAAACGGGTTCACGAACATCTTATTTAATGCGTTAAATTTATAACCACTAAACATTATTTATGTAAAGGTAAATGTTCTCGATTTAAGTAAAGACTACTATGCAGTGGCGTAACGCGGGGTGCAGGGGGCGAGAGCCCCCCCCCCACTTTTTTTAAAAAAAAAAACCCATGCCCCCCCCCTTCCGCCCCCCCCCCAAATGAACTGACTTTTGTACAGTGTCTATGGATAAGTACCAAATTGTGCCCCCTCAAAAAAAAGCTTGGCACCCCTTCATCCCCCCCCCCCCCATTGTAAAGGTCTGGTTACTCCCCTGTTACTATTAAACAAAAATTTTTGGCTGAAAATGAGGGTATATTAGTTGAAATCTGCAATACTTAGGCGGAGAAAGCGGGGGTGGGGGTGTGTCGTGGGGCTTGCCAGAATCTTCGTCCCTCCTAAAGCTTACCACCCCTTCTGTTCCTAAAATTTGTAAAGAGTCCCATATGATGGCGTTTTAAGGGTGGCACACCAACTAATTCACTATATCTGGCGGCCCTTCCGCAAAATTTAGCACAGCCCAAGTCCAAGTACTTTCCTCACGAGGAAAATTCTGAGTTTTTATACTATTTGAGCAATTTTCGCATAATGTGGTCTCTGTCAGATTTTTTTTGAAATTGTGTAGTAAACTTGTAATCCTGAAAGAAAATGTGTTAAGCTTATTTTTTTAATACTGGGGGGTTAACAACATGTGCATATTGCCAGTTTCGGCTAAATATGCAAAATTTATCGGGGGTTATAACAGAAAGTCTTGCGAACAAAATGTGCAAGCTCCTTTTCTGAAACCCAAGGTAACTCGAGATACCACCCAATATCGACATAAATTTTCTATACAAAGTCTATGGCGCGTAAATACTTGTGTGCACCAACCTTAAACATTGCGACTTTATTCAGATGGGAGGCGTAATCTTGTGTGCACCTTAAAACTTGCGACTTTTTCAGATCGGAGCATATGCCATAAAATTATGCTAATAGTTATTTTTTTTTTTTTCAAAGCTACACACTTAGGTCTACGTAATCCGTATAATGTTTTATTTAGAAATTAAGCAGATTAGCTCACTTTTTTAACACATTGAAAACAACATTGAATACAAATATTTTTAGAAGACGGAACTCCGTTTCGCCTATTTTATGTTCATGTTCATCGCATATACTGATCATCCATATTTTATATATGGATGATATATATAGATATATATATATATATATTTATATTAAAGATTATATATATATATTATATATAGATAATTATATAGCACCATTATTTTTTACGCAATGCATGATAATGTGACTTGTATAATGGAATCAGCCTTCACTAAATATATATAATATAGATCGCACATTATGAATCGCTGGCTACTCCCAAATGGTGCGGTATTTAACATAGATATATATATTTTTTGATTTGATGTTTCCAGAGCTCAATGCACTTTAATATGGCCCCACACGCACACAAATTTTTTCAAATTTAACTCCAGATTAGGCTAATTTTACCAAATTGGTGGTTTGCCGTTAACTTAATTGTTGGCAAGAAATCAAATGTTAACATGTTCACAACCACCCGATTACACTATAATTTTGTTATCTGCCTTGTTTGACCTTTGGTTTTGTTTGTTTGCCGTTGGCATATTATTCCTATCATTTCTCCTGATGAGTACAATCTTTTCGACGATTGTTTCATTTGGAAGAGTATAATTGAAATCCTTGAAACTAAAAATTCATTAATTCCCATACCCGTGATCTTAAGATAGGCCTACTTTAATAGAGTTAACTATCGTTCTTATAAAGCGGTGGGTTTGAAGGCAATTAATACAATTGCTGTACATTTTTCAGAACACAAACGGAAACATTAGATCGGTAGCCAGGATTTTTTTTCAGGGGATGAGTGGATTTTTTTTACCTAAATTTTGGACCTTTGTATGCAAAATGTGGATATTTTGCCGTGGTGAGGTGGGAGATTGGGCCAAGTGGACTTAACATCATCCTTTATTTTACCAAAGTCTCACTAAAATCCATATTTAACTTTTGCGATAGCTTGGCAAGTCATTTAAAAAAAAACGAACATATTTTCGTGTCGGCCTTCCCTTCCTCCTACCACAAACAAACCTGATAACAAAAGTTTTTGGTGTTTTAGTGATTTGCTCTCACGCACACTCACACATACGCGAAACCACCCTCATTGTTTCAGTGTCAACACCTCGACCGATCAATAAGGGAACCCACTGGCGTGTATCGCAAGGGAATAAAGGCCATAACTATTGCTGCATACGCGTTGCGAGAAAGAGCAACGCGTTGCGACATTTCCGAAACGCGTTGCGACACGTCGCCAATCAAAATCATTAATTTCTGTGACGTACTTTGTAAAAAAAGACCCACAAACGCGTTGACAGATACTCTTTGCAACGCATTGCAAACCTTCACAACGCTTTGCGAGCTTCACGACGCATTGCAAGCTTCACAATGCGTGGCTAAGGTCAACAAGCCATAAGGGTCATAATGTTATTGCCGCAACGCGTTTGTGAGAAAGTCACAACGACGTTTCGACATTGTCGCAACGCGTTTCGACATTTCGGCAACGGTTTGCAACAATCGGCAACGCGTTGTCGGGTGTCGACCAATCAAAATCATGAATTTCTGTGACTATTTCAAAAATATAAATCTCACAACGCGTTGCGCCCATTCACAACGCCGTTGCAAAAAACTTCAGAACAACACCACACAACGCGTTGTGGGAATCGTTGGCCCTTATTGTTGCCTCACATCACACAACGGCGTTGTGAAGTTTACAACAACGTGTTTGAATCTCGCAACGCGTGTGAATGCTTGCAAACGGTTGTGAAGGCCATAAGGGTCATAACGTAGATGGGCAGCCACAAATGGCCATAACTTATCGTCTGCAAAACGCTTTGCGAGAAGTAGCACCGCGTTGCGTACATTTCGGCAACGCGTTTGCGACATTTACAGCAACGCGTTGCGTGTCGGCCAATCAAAATATGAATTTATATTACGTATTTCAAAAAATAGACCACAACAACGCGTTGCTATATACTTGCAAGCGTTGCAAAACTTCACAACGCGTTTGCGAGCTTCACAAACGCGTTGCAAGCTTTCAACAACGCCGTTGCTACGGTTTAACAAGCGCATAGGGTCATAACGTATTTGCCGCAACGCTTTTGTGAGAAGTCAGCAACGTTTGCGACATTTTCGCCCGGGCAACGCGGCGACATTTCGGGCCACGCGTTTGCGACATTCAGCAACGGCGTTTGCGGTGTCGGAAAATCAAAATCATGAATTTTGTGACGATGTCAAAAATATAACTCTCATCAACGCGTTGCGACCTTACAAACCACAAGCGTTGCAAACCTTCCACAACGCTTTGCAAAGCATACGTTATGAACCCTTATTGCCTTCACAACGCGTGTGAAGTTTGCAACGCGATGTGAAGCATCGCAACGCGTTGTTGATGGCTTGCAAACGCTTTGTTAAAGCCATAAGGGTCATAACCGATTGCCGCAAAACGCGTTTTGGATCTATTTTTTTAATACGGTCACAGAAATTCATGATTTTGATTCGCCGTGGCCGCACTCGTTGCCGAAATGTCGCAACGCGTTGCTACTTCTACTTCCACAACGCGTTTCGCATACTTTATACCCTTCTGGCTTGTTAAACTTTAGCAACGCGTTGTGAAGCTTGCAACGCGTTTGGTGAAGCCCGCACGCTTTTGTAAGGTTTCGCAACGCGATTTGTGAAGGTTCGCAACGCGTGCAAAGTCTCTAGCAACGCGATGTGAGGCTATTTTGTGAAATACGTCCAGCAGAAATTCATGATTTTTAATATTTTTAAAAAAATAATGGTTGCTGAAATGTCGCAACGTTTTGCCGAAATGTCGCAACGCGTTGCTACTTTTCCTCGCAACGCGTGCAGCAATACGTTTATGGCCTTTGTGCTTTGCCATAACGTATGGCCTGCAACGCGTTGTAGGATCTATTTTTGACATACGTCACAGAACTGCATGATTTTGATTGGGCCGCGAGCCAACCGTTGCCGAAATGTCGCAACGCGTTGCTACTTTCTCACAACGCGTTGCGGCAATACCGTTATGACCCCTTATGCGTGACCTTCGCAACGCGTTGTGAAGGCTTGTAACGCTTTGTGAAGGCTCGCAAAGCGTTGTGAGGCTTGCAACGCGTTTGAGTTTCTCACAACGCGTGCTCTATACTTGCAACGCGTTGTGGGTTTATTTTTGAAATACGGGTGCACATAAATTGAATCATTGTAATTGGCCGAACACCGCATCGCGTTTTGTGAAATTTCGGCAAGGCGTTGCTACTTTCTTGCAACCGTTGCCTACTTTCTTGCAACGCGTTTGCTACTACTTTTCTTGCAACGCGTTGCGGCAAATATACGTTCTGCCTTTTGGCTTGTCATAATATGCGTGGTTGTGCGGTTACGCCTCGCAGACGGTAAATTCAATTTTGGGGTTTCATTCACATCTGAGAAATGAATCATTCTCGGCCGAAAATCAACCAAACCCTTTTCAAAATGCTCACCGTTTTTGAAAAATCCAAAGGATACATATTGGGAAGAAAAAACGTACAGTATAAGGATGGCATAAATTTTATAAGTAAAATAGCATCTAAATAACAAAAACTATTTAAAAAATCGAAAATATTGACGCCGTTACATACTTATATAATCAAGAGATTATGCCATTTTTTTAATATTATTATAGTTTGATTGATTCATTGGCTAAATATTAAAAAAAACGAAATCAAAACTCTTTAAATGTAAAGGTTATAGGCCATTTTTTTAAATACTTGCAAACCTAATTTCGTATGCATAATGTATGGCAAATTAGCCTATACCTTTGTTCTAAAAGACAAATTATTGCAGATTCCTTCACTTTCCATACACTTCACAACACGATATGTTCGATATAACACAAAATGGTGATGTTGTGGTGGGCATATTGCCGCTTTTTTGTTAAATAAGCTCTTTTCAGGGCCGTCCCGCTACCTATGAGGTTCCACTGTGAGTTCAATAATTTTTTGACTGTATATTTCATCCTTTATTTGAAAAAAGAAACTAATGTGAACAAACTCACGGTGGACATGTCTTGGTAATCTTTGACCTAAACATTTTTGTGCAGCAAACCAAGATCCATACTTACTTCGGACCTCCTTTCTATTCATTTACCACCAACATTTAGAAAAATCAAAAGACGGGGGTCTAGTGACCTATGCTAACAACACGGTAAATGGAAAAGAAATGGGGTTTACGCGTAATTCTGGTAAGTTAGTTTTGTTTCTGCACAAAGATGTTTAGGTCACTGCCTGCCACAACAATTTACTTTTCATGTTTTTTATCTTTTTTCTTTTTTTCGGAAAAAATGATGAAATATATGTCAAATTAAGTGAACGCACATTAGAAGCCTAAGATTTATTTATTGCTGAACGAGGACGAGTATCTTGCGCTTTCCGTCTTGAAAAAAATAGCTCGATCTCATCAATCTGGTGATTAGCACCTGAAAATTACTTTTATCTGGAAGTACAGAGCCATTGTTATTACCTATACAGTTTGAACAGTATTTGTAGTTGCTTTATCCTCTGGCATCACCGAACGGAATTTACTGGAATCACAGTGCTATTATTTCCTGAGTCAATGCTGCCAGGTGATGTACATCTACTGGTCACGGATATTTAGGAAAAGAAATATGTGATGACATTTTATTTAATTTTCAATCAAATGTTCAACTTTTGCACTTGACATATCCCAGATAATTGAAAGTATAATTAGACAATATTAACGAGTCAGAAAATCAGGTACTATCCGCGCCGTATGCGTAACCATGTCCTTATGCAATCATCTTTTCTCTCTTTGAGCCCATGTAGTATGGTCCTGGAGAAACGAATTGTAAATGCTATTCCTAGTATAGTATCACTGATGTTGGAAATAGGCTACGGGAAAATGGGGCCGCACTCTAACAGAACATTACCGTGCACAATTTTAAACACGTGATACAACTGAGATCTGGCAACACGTTCCAAACTGAGAGCCTACCGATCTTGTTGAATACTCTTTCCTAATATGTTAACATTACTCCAATCCTAAATAAACCTAATCATTTTATTCTTGCATTGTTTGCAAACGCTTTTTTCACTGTTTTGAGATAAAATGAATACCAGCAGAACAGCGAGTCACGAATTGTATCAATGCTGAGCATAGTATCTTGCGATTTT
Organism: Ophioderma brevispina; assembly: GCA_023653785.1. Taxonomy (NCBI): domain Eukaryota; kingdom Metazoa; phylum Echinodermata; class Ophiuroidea; order Amphilepidida; family Ophiodermatidae; genus Ophioderma; species Ophioderma brevispina. The sequence continues at coordinate 42,318 of JAMKCH010010381.1, read as the reverse complement.
TTTTCATTGAGAAATCGGGCCTGCCTGTACAGGCATGTTTTGAAGATGTTAATAGCAAGAAAGGTTTTCAATCAAGTGTGACAACCCTAAATACTTACTGATTGGCGCGTATTAAGCTGCTGCTCACAGTTTGCATTGTTTCTGTAAGGCGCTGTTTTTTCGTAGGCGCCATATAAATGCTAATTATTAACAATAGCTTCAGTCTTGCCAAGATTTGAATCAACCTCCCTTTGTCTACAGAAACCAGTCCCTTATACCCAACCGCCACATGCAAGGTAATCATCAACAGAGAGTAACAAATAGTGCAGATTACACTAGGACGGCCATAGCACAGGAATAATAGAGGCCCGAGAATGTTCCGTTGTGGAACGCCGCAAGTTTATTTCGCGCGGATCTTTAACTTTCACAATTTGTTTTCTACCACTCATATAGGATTTAAACCACTCAACAGAGGCGATTCTCATAACCCTCCCGCTTCATGCACAGATGACACGATTGACAGTGTCAAATGCTTTTGGAGGCCAATCCAACACCATTCCCGTATAATTACCTTCATGGTAATTAGCGGGCAACGTTAGGAGCGTCCTTATCCTGGATACACGCGCCCCCGATCACGGACACTAGCTGAATAAACTTGACACCACCAGACAGCCATTACCAATGACTTTGTGGAGACAAGCAACAACAAACCTTCGATTACTACACTGGAATAATGTGTAGGTGAGATGAATAAGCAATACGTCAGTTAAATAGGACCCTCTAATCCAGGTTATTTTCTCTTAGATAGCTCTCAACCTGGACATAGATGGCCCTTTCCAATAATTTTGAAACCACAGTGAAAATATTGACCGCCCTGTAAGTGCCAAAATGGTGTGACACGAAGCGATTTTGAAAATCATCAGGCAGCAGATCCGCGTTGATTGATCAATTTAATGATAATGTGTTAATTGATCTTTCAAACATTGCCCCATCTCTCAAAAATCTTGCAGGAAATTTGATCAATGCCTATACTTTATAGATTAGTGCTCCAAGCTCCTTAAAACATTGCGCCTTTTTCAGATCGGAGCATATGCAATAAATTATGCTAATCGATGTATTTTTTCAAAGCTACACCACTAGGTATACGTATACGTATAATTAGTTTATTAAGAAATTAAGCAGATTAGCTACTTTTTAACACATGAAAACAACATTGAATATAAAATAATTTTACGGAACTCGTTCCCTAGTTTAGTTATGGTCATCGCATATACTGATCATCCATATATATATATGGATGATATATATATCATTATATATATATTATATATATAATATATATATATATATATATATATATATATATATAAATATTAGAGCACCATTATTTTTTACGCAATCATGATAATGTGACTTGTAAATAGAATAGCATTCACTAAAATATATTTGTATTTAAATATAGATCGCACATTTGAATCGCTGGCTACTCCCAAATGGTTAGCGGTATTTAAATAGATATATATATTTTGGATTTTTGAGGTTCAGAAGCTCAATCAGTAATATGGCCCAAAAACGAACACAAATATTTTTCAAATTACTCCAGATTCGGATAATGTTAACAAAGTGGTGTTTGCCGTTAACTTGTTGCAAGAATCAAATTGTAAAATGTTGCCACCACCCGATTACAACATATAATTTTGTTTGCTTGTTGCTTGAGTTATTGTTTGTTTGCCTTTGGCATATTATTTCCTATCATATTCATGATGATACAATATTTCGACGAATGTCTTCAGTGGGAAGTTAATAAATTGAAGATCCTGAAAACTAAAAAATTCATTATTCAATTACACGTTGATCTTAATAAGGCCTACTGTTAATTAGAGTTAAACTATCGTTTCTTATACGCGGTGGTTTGAAGCAATTAATACATGCATTCCATTATTTCAGAACACATACGGAAACATTAGATCGGTTATAGCCAGGATTTTTTCAGGGGATGGTGGTATTTGGAAAGAGGGGACCGTGTATGCAAAATGTGGATATTTTGCCGTGGGGTGTGTGAGATTGGGCCAAAGTGGACTTAACATCAGCCTTCTTTTTTACCAAAGTCTCACCACAATCCATATTTACTTGTTCGATAGATTGCAAGTCATTTAAACGAACATATTCGTTTTGTCCGGCTTCCCTTCCACCTACCAGAAACCACCTGATATACAAAAAGTTTTGGTGTATATGTGATTTGCTTCACTGCCGAAACACCTCAATTGCTTCAGGGTCAACACGCGGACCGAATAATAAGGGAACCCACTGGGTATCGCAGGGAATAAAGGCCCATAACGTATTGCTGCAACGCGTTGCGAGAAAGTAGCAATACGCGTTGCGACATTCGGCAACGCGTTGCGACGTCGGCGAATCAAAATCATGAATTTCTGTGACGTATTTAAAAAAAATAGGACCCACAACGCGGTTGACAGCTTAAGTTGCAAACGCATTGCAAAACCTTCACAAGCGTTGCGAGCTTCACAACGCGTTGCAAGCTCACAACGAAGTTGCTAAGGTCAACAAGCCATAAGGGTCATAAGTATTGCCGCAACGCGTTTGTGAGAGTCACAACGCGTGTGGCGACATTTCGGCAAAGCGTTGAGACATTTCGGCCACGCGTTGCAACATTTCTGTCGGCAACGCGTTGCGGTGTCGAACCAATCAAAATCATGATTTTCCCTTGAACGTATTTTCAAAATTAAATCTCACAACGCGTTTGCGTACATTCACAAGCATTGCCAAAACCTTCACAAACGCGTTGTGGCAATACGTTATGGCCCTTGTATTGGTCCTTCACAACTCGTGTGAGTTTACAACGTGTTTGTGAATCTCGCAAACGCGTTGTGACGGCGCTGCCAGACGCGTTGTGAAGGCCATAAGGGTCATAACGTAATTCGGCGAAGCCACAAAGGCCATAACGTACTGCTGCAACGCTTGCGAGAACGTAGCAACGCGTTGCGACAATTTCGGCAACCGGCGTGGCGACATTTCAGCACCGCTGTTCTGTGTCGTGCCAATCAAAATCATGAATATATGACGTATTTCAAAATAGACCCACAACGCGTGCTAGATGTTGTGCAACGCGTTGCCAACCTTCACAACGCTTTTGCGAGCTTCACACGCGTTGCAAGCTTCACAACGCGTTGCTAAGTTAACAAGCCATAAGGGTCATAACGTATTGCCGCAACGCGTTTGTGAGGAAATTCCCAACGCGTTGCGACATTTCGGCAACGCGCGTTGCGACATTCGGCAACGCGTTGCGACATTTCAGCAACGCGTTGCGGTGTCGTCCAATCAAATCTGAATTTCTGTGACCGTATTTCAAAAATATAAATCTCACAAACCGCGTTGCGACATCACAACGCGTTGCAAACCTCAAACGCGTTCAGCAATACGTTATTACCCTTATTGCCGTCACAACGCGTTGTGAAGTTTTCATCGCGTTGTGAAGCTCGCAACGCGTCGTGGAGGCTTGACGCGTTTTGAAGCCATAAGTGGTCCCTCACGTATATTGGGGGGCCGCAACGCTTGTGTGGATTCTATTTTTTTAAATACGTCACAGAAATTTCAGTATTGTTGATTGGCCGTGGCCGCAACGCTGCCAAAGTCGCAACGCGGGTTGCTACTTTCTCACAACGCGTTCGGCCATACGATTATGACCCTTATGGCTGTTAACTTAGCAACGCGTTGTGAAGCTTGCAAAGCGTTGTGATGGCTTGCAACGCGTTGTTGAAAGCCATAAGGTCATAACGTATATTGCCGCAACGGGCGTTGCCGTGTGTGGATCTATTTTTTAATAGTCACAGAAATTCATGATTTGATGGGGTGGCCGCAACGCGTTGCCGAAATCCTCGCAACGCGTTGCTACTTTCTCACAACGCGTTTCGGCAATTACGTTATGACCCTTAGGGCTGTTAAACTTCACAACGCGTGTGAAGCTTGCACGCGTTGTGAAGCCCGCAACGCGTTGTGAAAGGTTCGCAAGCGTTAGTAAGGTTTCGCAACGCGTGAAAGATCTAGCAACGCGTGTGTGAGGGCTATTTTTTGAAATACGTCACAGAAATTCATGGATTTTTGATTGGCCGACACAGCAACGCGTTTTGCTGAAATGTCGCAACGCGTTTTGCCGAAATTTTCGCACGCGGTGCGATTTCTCGCAACGCGTTTGCAGCAATACGTTATGGCCTTGTGGCTTGCATAAACTTATGGCCGCAACGCGTTGTGGATCTTTTTTGAAATACGTCCAAAATGCAGATTTTGATGGGCCGACGGCAGGCCGACGCCGCAAACGCGTGCCGAAATGTCGCACCTCGTTGCTACTTTCCACAACGCGTGCGGCAATACGTTATGACCCCTTATGGCGTTGCGGAACCTTCCAACGCGTTGTGAGCTTGTAACGCGTTGTGAAGCTCGCAACGCGTTTTGATGAAGCGTGGCAAGGCGTTGTAAGTTTCCACATCGCGTTGCTATATACTTTGCAACGCGTTTGTGGGTTTTTTTTTGAAATCCGGTCACATAAATTGATCATTTAATGGCACGACACCGCAACGCGTTGGTGAAATTTTCCAACGCGTTGCTACTTTCTTGCAACTCGTTGCTACTTTCTTGCAACTCGTTGCTACGTTCTTGCAACGCGTTGCGGCAATACTACTTATGGCCTTTATGGCTTCCGATATGGCGTGGTTGTTACCCTCGCAGATCGGTAAAATACAGAGTTTGGGTTTTCATAATGTCACTCCTTAGAATGAATCATTTTTCTCGGCCGAAAATCAACCAAAACACTTCAAAATGCTCACCGTTCTTGAAAAAATAATCATAGTGATCATATTTGTGAAGAAAACGTACATTTAATGTATGCATAAAAAGGTTATAAGTAAGATAGCATCTAAAATCACAAAATTATAAATCGAAAGATTTACCGCCGTTACATACTTATATCAAAGAGATTTATGGCATTTTTCTTACTATATATAGTTTGATTTTGATTCATTGCGAAATAATTAAAAAGCAACGAAATCAAAAGCTCTTTAATTGATAAAGTTATAAGCCATTTTTCTGTAAAACCGTGCATCCCTATTTTTCGTATGCAGATTGTTATCCAAATTTAGCCATATCTATTTGTTCTACAAGAGCAAATTCTTGCAGATTTCACTTCCAATACCTTCAAACACTATATTTTCGATATAACACCAAATGAATGTTGATGTTGTGGGCATATTGGCCGGGCTTTTTGTTAAATAAGCCTCTTTTTCAGGGCCGTCCCGCTTACCTATGAGGTTCCACTGTGTTCAATAATTTGGACTGTATATTTCATCATTTATTGAAAAAAGAAACTATTAATTGTGAACAAAACATCACGTGAACATTTTGCTTGGTAAGCTGTGACCTAACATTTTTGTGCAGAACCAAGATCCATAACTTACTGCGGGACCTCTTTCTATTCAATTTACCACCACCAGACATTTAGAAAATACAAAGAAGGGTAGTGACCCTTGCTAACCACACGTAAATTGCAAAAAAAATGGGGTGGCCGCGATAAGTTACTGTAAGTTAAGTTTTTGTTTCTGCACAAGGATGTTAGGGTCACTGTCTGCCACCAACTTTCTTTCATGATTTTTTGTTCTCTTTGCTTCCTTTTTCGGAAAAACTGATGAAATATATGGGTCAAAGTGTTATTGAACGCAACAAGAGAAGCCTAAGATTTATCTATTCGTGGAAAGAGGACGAGTATCTGCGCTTTTCGTCATGAAAAAAAAAAATAGCTCGATCTCAATCTGGTGATTAGCACCTGAATACTTTTTATCGGAAGTACAGAGCCAGTGTATTACCTATACAGTTGAACATAATGTGTAGTGCTTTATCCTCTGCTACCGAACTGATTTACTGGATATCACATTGGCTATTATTTCCTCGAAAGTCCAATGCTGATGCTGTACATCTAACTGGTCCACTGATATTTAGGAAAGAAATGTGATGATCATTTTATTATTTTCATCAAATTGTCAACTTTTGCACTTGACATATCCCAGAGTCTTGAAAGTAAATAATATACCATATTCACTGAGCAGAAATCAGGTACTCGCCGATATGGCTAACCAATGTCCTTATCAAGCATCTTTCTCTCTTTGCTCCCCTGGGAGTTGGTTCCTGGCGGAAACGAATTGTAAAATGCCTATTCCTAGTATAGTGGCTCACTGATTGTGGAAATAGGGCTACGGGTAAAATGGCCGCACGCTAATCAGACATATCCCGTGCACAATTTTAAAACACGTGATCACTGGAGTTGGGCAACACGTTCACAAACTGAGAGCATACCGATCTTGTTGATACTCCTGCCTAATATGTGACGATTACTCATTCCTAACATAAAACCTACTCATTTTATCCATTGTTTGCAAACGCTTTTTATGTTTTGAGATAAAAATTGAAAACAGCCGAACAATCGTAAGTCAAACGAAATTGTATCAATGTTGAGCACAGTATCCTTGCGATTTTTTTCATTGAGAAATCTGGCCTGCCTGTACAGGAAAATGTTTTGATGAGGGTTAATAGCAAGAATGTTTTCATCAAGTGTTACACCTAAATACTCTTAACTGATTGGCGCTGTATTAGCTGCTGCCTCAACATTTGCATTGTTTTCTGTAACGGTCGCTGTTTTGTTCGTAAGAAGCCCATATAAATGCTAATTATTAACACGAGCTTCCGTCCCTTGCCCAATATTTTTCACCCATCATTGTTATACAGAACCATTGTCCCCTAACCCAACCAGCCACATTCAAGGTATCATCCACCTAGAGTACCCAAATAGTGCATTTGACACTGACGGGCCCAATAGCACAAGGAATAATAGAGGCCCGAGAATGTTCCGTTGTGGAACGCCGCAAGTTATTTCGATCGGCATCTTTAACTTTTAACAATTTGTTTTTCTACCACGCGGATAGGATTTAAACCATCAACAGAGGCATTTCATACCCCTCCAGCTTCATGCCCAGAATGACACTATTTACAGTGTCCAAATTCTTTTGTAGGCCAATCAATCAACACCATTCCCGTATAATTACCTTCATGGTAATTAGCGGGCAACGTTAGGAGCGTCCGTATCATGGATACACGCGGCCCCGGATCAGGACACTAGCTGAATAATCTTGACACCACCACAAGCCATTACCAATGACTTGTGGATACAAGCAAACAAACAAACCTTCAGATTACTAGCACTGAATGTAGTAGGTGAGATGAATAAAGCAATAATCAGTTGAATAGGACCCTCTAAATCCAGGTTATTTTCTCTTAGATAGCTCTCAACCTGGACATAGATGGCCCTTTCCAATAATTTTGAAACCACAGTGAAAATATTGACAGGCCTGTAATTGCCAAACAATGGTGTGACACGAGCGATTTTGAAATCATCAGGCACAGATCCGGCGTTGATTGATAAATTAATGATAATGTGTTAATTGATCTTTCAAACATATTGCCCCATCTCTCAGAAATCTTGAAGGAATTTGATCAAGGCCTATACTTTTATTAGGATTAAGTGCTCAAAGCTCCTTAAAACAAAGTCTGATGTAATGGAAGACAATTTGAATGAATCAGAAGGTATATGCTTATAATAATCCTGAAAAGCCTTTGATTCCGTGCTAAAATTTCCGAGGGAAATGGGCAAATTTTTAACTAAAGTATCGCACCACTAGTGTAAAATTTATTGATTATATTCAGAGTAAACTTCTTGATTCTGCTCTTTTTTGAACCTGTATAAAAATTTATCTCTGAATTTGATATTCTACAAAATATCACTGGTCATCCAGGGTTCAGTTCTATTTTTCAGACGGACTTCTTTGATTGGAGCAATGGAAGCAATAACTCCTGTGAACACATTTTTGAAAACAATTCCAGGCCCTATCCACATGCAATTAACACCTGACCAATCAGCATTTGTCAGAGAAGACAGCAGGGCATCCTTGCGGAAATTCTTGAGTGAATTCCTGATGGTATTGTGGAGGTTTGTCTTACCCTTGGATATTGTGCAGGTACAATAAATGAAGAAATGATCACTCAGACGAATGCTAATATTGCCTGACTGGAGGATATTTCAGAGTTATTTCAGACAATGTGATTTGTTTACAGTTAAACAATTTCAAAATTTGTTTCCTTTCAAAAAACAAAGCTCCTCTTTTTGAAATAAAATCAACCTTACAGTCACCAAAAATCATCAGTTCACAGTCTGATCTAACACAAAAAATAGTATTTTCCATATGATCAAGAAACGTGTTCTGTTTAGGTGGTTGATATTTATAACAATTTCTTTACTTTTAGGAAGCAAAATTTCAGCCCAAATGGCTTCAATATTTTCGTTGTAAAGATGCGTCCAAATGTTAAAGGCAATATCACTCCTAATGAAAAGGCAAACCCCATCCCCATCCCTATCTTTGCGAATTATGTTATAGCCCTCAATTTTTACTTCCGTGTCTGTAACAGAGTCATCGAGCCGTGTCTCATAGATGGCTATTACAGGGGCTCTGGTCTTTTGATCCAAAATGTTCAGTTCCGAAAGTATAGGGAGTAAAGAGCGACCATTGAGGTGTATGAAATAAAGTCCCTTCCTTTTAAAACAATCAAATGGTCCTCTTCGGTTTAGGACGGTCTAGTTGTTCCATGATGACCAGAAGTGATGGTACTATCAAAGTCCTCAGCAGAGCCATTTACATTAAAAAATGGTAGGGAGTGAAGAGAACAATTACAGTGATAGTTCAATTCAAGAACCTAATCACATGCAGCATTGGTTAGAATTTTTGTACACTTAGAGTGTATCAACCTGTCACAGTAGTCACGTGATATTGCACGACTTCTGCTGGTGACGCCTTTGCCACAATGAACGCAGGGATGTTTTGGTTGTCTAACAGGGCCTGGGTTCAAAGCTATATCACCTGCTAGTATTATTAAGAGAGTAGGTTTGATGTGGCTATGTTTCCCAATATGACGAAAAATAGGAGTCTGATTTAAATGATAGGGTTTCGCTAAGCTTGAGGTAGCACTATGAAGCTGGCAAGATGGGGCTAAAATACTAAGATTATTAAGTCTTGAAGCAACTAGGGTAGTTGTTTTTTCTTCAAGTATATGGAACAAGAAATCCGAAATACATGGCCTTACCGTTGAGAATTACCTAGCACAACACAGGAACATCACAGAAGACACTTGATTTTGGTACCAATAGATAGCTATTGTCCTTCTCTTTCCATTTATACCAAAATGAATACCAACATGCCTAGCATCACCTCACAATGACGTCATAAAGTTCGCATGTCAGCAAAACTACCATTTTCCATAGACACACACAGTGAAAAATTCAATTTTTCGCCAAAAAAGGTTAGGAAAATCAGATTTTGATGCGTTTTTGACTCTACTTGATGGGAAATGATAGTTTTATATCATGACAGCAATTAAGAGCTATAATAAGGTGTTTTAGTCGCTAAAATTGCGAAATATCAATTTTCCACCCTATATTAAGTATTTTCGTACTTTCCGCAACATATGACGTCATGGTGACGTCATAATGGGGATGTTGGTACTTATTTTGGTACCAATGGAAAGAAGAAACTCTAAACTATCCTTTGGTACCAAATATACAGGAATCGGGTGTACAGTAACGAAAATCACAGGGGGTGGTAACCACACCCCCCCCCCCCCTTCGGGAGTTTTGTTACAAAAAATGGCTCAGGTAGACGAGAGTTAAATATGATTTGATAGCATATCAGGAAAAAAATAAAGTGACAAATTATGTGACCCCCAGGGCCAATTTCGAATGGCCTATTTTTGCTGCTCCTGTTCATCATGACTCATTCATTAAACACAAAATAATTTTGAATATTCTAATTAATTAATTTCAACTGATGGATATCTTCATGTGCGTTATAAAAAAATACCAAATTTATCACATTAGCACTTCACCCCATTTACGTGTCGTCTTGGCACACAGCGCCCGCCATTGTTGAATCACGGTCAGAGAGTAATTTGAGCCACCACGACCTTGGCAAATCTCAACTGCGCTAGGGAGTTATCAACAGCATCATAATCGGCTGACCGTGGGAAACTCCACGTACACACAGTGTCAGATAGCGTTGATTCGGATTTTTTGTACATTGCGGTACACTGGGGATTGCGCAAAAACTTGGCCAATTTACGCACCAAAATATTCCTAACTAAATTGTCTAGTTAAGTGACTAGTTTGTAATATAGGTTTATTTTTGAAAAAAAAAAACAAAAAAACGTGAAAAATACGATACATACAAGCTGGCTGAATTCTCGATTGCTGCTGTCAAGTCACGCCACACGCCATGCACTCAAAAACTAGTGATCTAAGGGGTCTTTTTTTGTGAGGAACCCGTTTCTAACATCAGATCGACCACCTGATTAGTCGATTTCGCGATATCCAAGGTACCGCGAAACCGTTTTTTTTTTTTTCATTCCTTGTTCAAGCCAATCGCAGAGCCTTTAACACATCGTTTGGTTGCTGGGGAGTCCCATGACGTAGCGCAGGTCTAAGAATAGCCGGCCAATTAGCGATGCGGATACGGAATCGGCGGCGCTGTGTCCCAGCAGTACAGACGCTATGGGAGCGTAAATGGTGTGACTTGCAGTTTAAGAGTTACTCATGCTTCGAATTGAAAACACCATAAGATTTTCATTAACCATTCTAAGAGATTTGCATATTTGAAATTGAGTCATGGTCCTTAGGATTATGTCCATGAAATTAAAGGCTTTTGACAGAATTTTTGCTACCAACATTCAGACACTGTACAACACAACACTGTACAGTGATATTATGGGATGTGAACGCAGTGGCGGGAATTTGTGCATGCGATATGAATACGAATAAACGACGAGTGATCAAAGGCAACTGATGGCGCTCTAGTATAAAAATACAATGTGGTAAGCGGGGGGGGGGGGGAGAATCGGTACTGACAAAGAGTATATTGAAAAAGAAACAAGGTTTACTAAAATGTGTTTATGCCATTAAATGTTTATGCCGAAGTGTACATAGTTTAGTGATGGGTCCTTTCAACCCATGCCATGCATTTATATGATTGTGCAAGGAAAATAAGGATAGAATGATGTATTAAAGGCCGACTCAGAGATTTCATGAGGAGGGCGCCCCAATTTCAAAAAAAAATGTGTTTTTTGCATGTCCATAACATGCTTTGTCCATATAATAACATGTGTGGGAAATGCTAATCTTAAATCGAATTCCTTCTATAGAAAATCACAACGTTGTTATAAAATTCCGGAGGATCCGGAATTTTTGTTATACACAGTATCCTATGGGACCGTAATACTTACACATTAAAGGTTTACTGCATAAATCATCAAATCCGATTCATCTCAAATTTCGAATTGTGCATTGTATGATACTAGCTTTAGTTCTAGTTGATATTTTTCATATTGACACCAAGAAATAAATTTCGAAATCTCTGAGTAGACTTTAATAGGATTAATAAAAAACTCACGGTGCAAGGAAATAACAAATATTAACCTGCTTGAAACTTCGAGGAGGACCTCTGGAGAGGAGCTGTATTGGACTTAGAGGGTGCACCGTCGTAATTATTGTTTTATGAAACCTTTGACATGAGGTCATGAGGAGGCAAAGGGATCCGCCATTTGACAACATGTGCCGAAGTTGAGTTCCGGCATAACGCCCGGTTTTGCTGTTGCCCATGACTGATCTGTTGCTGTATTTTGGTAATCAAACTCCTAGACCAGAGGAAATAGACGATTGTTGTTTTTTTGTGTTTTTTTGTTAAAAACCTTTTTTGTTTTTTTTTTTTTTGTTTTTTTGTTTACTTTACTTTTTCCAATTGTGTGTGTGTTTGTGTTTTTTGTTTTTTTTTTACTAACTTTTTCACCAGTAGGCTATTTCCCCAGTAGGACTATCGAAAAGAGAAATGATAAAAAAAAATAGCTGAGGGTAGAGGGCGCGGATAACACTACCGTGCAGAATTTTACTTTATAATGCAGGTCAATCGAGGGCGCGATAACTACTCCCGTAATTTCACTTCACCTTACGGGCGGGCATACCTGATCAATTTGACTCTTACTTTCACTTAGGGGGCGAGATTGTTAACGTGGGGTTCTATGGCGAGTTCCGTCCAAAAACTTGGCGGACCCTAATATTAGTATGATGTCATCGTTTGAACCAAATTGACCAATGGCTAACTAGGATTTGCGGGCTTGTATCGGGGGCGGGTATCTCTGTGATCGATATTCATGATCTTCGTGTCCCGTGTTGGCTATGCACACCCACCGTAAGTGCAAGCATTTTGAAAAGTTGTTGAAAAAGAAATTTTGATCGGTATTCAATCTTAATAAGTACATATTCATTGTATTGTGCGAGATTAGAACTGTTTATGACTTGTATTAAGCGAGTAATCGTGAATTAATCACAACTGCGAATAGATTTCAATATGCTCATTTTTCTCTCAGACTTTTTTTGCACTTAGAGGACCATTGCTTACATACAGTACGCAAGGTTATTTTAACATTTAGAGCTTTAGTAAACTAGCGAAATGGATTTTTCTAACTTCAACCCCTCAAAAACACAACGCAATGTGCCCTCCACGGCAGCTTACACGTGTTCCCTCTGCCTGTCAGATTCACTCACGCCCCGTTTGCCTCTCACAACAGATAGACACCGCCTGCGTTTATAGCCCATGTATCTTGCGGCATGGTACCCCTATTACTTACTACTACTCTTATCTGCTCGAAAAAAAAAGCGGAGAGGAAAACAGTCACAAACTTCACAGATTCACTCACAAACTCCACAGATTTAGTGCACTGATTCCATGCGAAAATCCCCAACATTCCAATCATGTTATTTTGCATGCAAATTAGCTACATTGAAGCCGATAGGTCGATTTTCAAGAATGAAGGACTCATTTTTCCGATAGGTAAAGGTAGAGAAACTTGCACGTACTTTAAAATAAAAATCACAAGAAAAGTAGATGAATTTCGTGTAAAATATTACCAACCGAATGTTTTTATATCGAAGTGAACTTGCATTCATCAAAGATCTGAATTATTTTCAATTAAAAAAATATATATATTTTCATCCGATTCTATGCATCCCTTCAACAATTTTGACGTGTCCTATTCATTTGTATATCTGATGATTGACAGATCTTACTATTCGAATTCACAGAATGCAGATTACCTGACCGCAGCTGAAAGTACATAGTCGATTTTTTTTCCGAGGGGAGTGGTCACTGAACTCTCGCGATCACAAACCTTAGCGGGATCATAAAGGGAGGCATCTATTGAATGATTAATATTTCGTATAAAAAGCCGGTATGTGTAAACAGTGCCCTCTCTACATGAAGGTCCCTGAGCGTATCTTTTTGTGGTATAATGCCATTGTCATAAAGGGATCTAGGCCTAATTAAGATTAGTTACGGCGTGAATTGCGTCACGATGTTAGAAATAGAAGAAAATGATAATAATAATAATAGATAATGATGATAATACTGGGTTAAATAAGATGGGACAGCACACAAAAATAATTTTAAAAAAATGCAAAAATCGACTATGGCATAGTCTAGACCAGAAAGGAAATTGTAAGTGATTCACAGAAACCCCTCATGTCGCTGAACTATTATTAAGAACTGATTTCTGCCTCGATTATAACCCTCGAGATCAAGCTGTAGCGCTGGTATCGCACTCAACGTCACGAAGATGATTTAACACTACCCTGAACTTGCTGCGCCAACGTGATCACTCTTCCATAGCATAAATCATTTAACTTTTAATCATTCCTTGCACCATCAAATTGACTCTTGGTGATTCGTTTTGGTCTTATAACCAGTTAAACTAGCTGTAATAGTTTAGTACTCAAAACCTGTGATTTTATGTAATCGTTGCATCAACGTTGAGAATCAGTCAAAATTAACACCATAGAATAAATATAGAGATTGCATATCAGTGGCGAATTGACTTTTTTTGTAGTTTTGTTGCAATCCTTGAGTCGGGGTCGTAACATTAGCAATTCAGAAAGATTCTCATTTCAGGAGAACTTTGTCTTTTTATGAACTTGCTCGATTGGCATTAGAATGGTATCGTTCATACTGTGGTTTTCTAGATTAAAATGGTGTAGTAGGGGAGGCTCTTGCCGCCTTTTTGTGTTATGGTGACGGACCTCAGATCTTGTTAAACCTCACATACAGAGTGGTACATGTTTTGCCAACATATTATTTTTGGCATTTTGAGCAAGTAAAGAGATTTTGATTTGCATGTGAGATGTGTAGTCACCCGAAAGGTTTCACCTCGTCGGCTGAATGCAAGACCAACGTAAGTGACATTTTTGTCGAAATTGAGTTTTTGGTGAATTTTGAAAGAGGCGGTATTCGCGCATAATATAAACTATGTGTGAAGATATGTAAGTGATTAAAAAAAAATTAATTAGAAAAAGAAGATAACGTATGTGTAATTAGCTTTTTCTGCTTAATACAAGACCAACGTAAGTGGCACTTACGTTGGTCTTGCATTAAACATATTTGCCCCTTTTCAGTGCAAGACCAACGTAAGTGGCACTTACGTTGGTCTTGCATTAAACATTTGTTCAGTGCAAGTCCAACGTAAGTGGCACTTACGTTGGTCTTGCATTAAACATTTTTTCATTGCAAGACCAACGTAAGTGGCACTTACGTTGGTCTTGCATTAAACATTTGTTCAGTGCAAGTCCAACGTAAGTGGCACTTACGTTGGTCTTGCATTAAACATTTGTTCAGTGCAAGTCCAACGTAAGTGGCACTTACGTTGGTCTTGCATTAAACATTTTTTCATTGCAAGACCAACGTAAGTGGCACTTACGTTGGTCTTGCATTAAACATATTTGCCCCTTTTCAGTGCAAGACCAACGTAAGTGGCACTTACGTTGGTCTTGCATTAAACATTTTTTCATTGCAAGACCAACGTAAGTGGCACTTACGTTGGTCTTGCATTAAACATTTTGCACCTTTTCAGTGCAAGACCAACGTAAGTGGCACTTACGTTGGTCTTGCATTAAACATTTGTTCAGTGCAAGTCCAACGTAAGTGGCACTTACGTTGGTCTTGCACTAACTAGAAAATACTGATTTCACTTACGTTCTCTTCTTTTGTAAATAAATATTTAATTACGTTTGTCAAGTAGAAATTATTTCATTTATATCACACAAATACATTTCCTATTGTAATACATGCTATAATTATGGACACACCACCTATAGAATCCAATAGAAACACAAAAATGTTCTTCCTGCAAAATTAGTCGAACTGCACTTACGTTGGTCTTGCATTCAGCCGACGACCTGTGTATGAGCTACTAAATTTGATGCTTCCTGGTCTAAAGAAGCATACTACACATTTTGTACTTGGGCATTTGAAACAACCAGCATAAATTTTGGGCCGAGGATATTGACACGATGATCGTGTCAATAGCCATTTCGGGCAACGTTATCGACACGATCATCGTGTCAATAGACACTTCCTAAATTTTGAGAATCTTCATTGGGTATTCCTGATTCAGCACGAACAATTAGGTTACCGATATCTGGAGGTATTCTGTATGATGTCAGAGGTGAGTCTGGGAAAATATGTCTTAGGTTAGGGGATTGATTGAAGAATGTACATTTGACGATGTAAAATGGACCGGACCTGCTTGAAGCGGGGAGAGTAAGTCAAAACAAGGGGAACTCTATTGTTTTTGTGTTTTGTTTTGTAGGATATGAGGTCTTGCCGGCAGTAGAGCCTCGTTAGCACGTTCAATTTGTTGCTGGATAAAATCAGCTGTATAGCCTCGTCTCACAAAAATGTGATTTGAGATTTTCGAGTTGTTTTTTCAGTTTCTTGTGTATCAGAGCATTTCCTTCTGATACGGAGAGCTTGGCTGAAAAGGATGCTCTTGAATGTGTGTGGTGGATGGCATGATGTGCGAAGCAGGTAGGAATGTGAGTCGGTTGCCTTGCTAAAGAGGTTGACCATCCCATCTAAAAAGCGGACTTGTTTTTGGAGTGTTCAAAAGTGAATTTAATTGTGTAGTTAGATGAGGTGGTTCTAGAAATCAAGTAGGGATCCAACGGCATGTGACCAAAGAAAAACACGTCATCTTTGTACCTCTTCCATATCAAAGGTTTGGACTGCACCTGGGGGCCCCATGGCTGTTCCCATACATTGGTTGTAAAAGAGCCATCAAACTGTAGGTCATTCAAGGTAAGGATCAGATCAAGGAGGCGGATGAGATCTTTTGTGGTGTGATTTTTTTCTGGGTTTGTTAAGTGCAACTTGACATGCTTTGAGTCCCTCTTTATGACCGATGTTTGTGTAGAGTGACTTGACATCTACTGTACATACGAACATGTCTTCTGGGAAGGCGGAATGTTGATTTAAGTCCCCTATGATGCTGAGGAAGTGTGTAGTGTCGTGGATGTACGACGGTGTTTCTTAAGCACCATCCTAAGCGGGATATCTGCAGTGTTGTACAACTGCACCCGCTTATAATTGGTCTTACCGGCGTGTTGTCTTTATGTATTTTAGGTAAGAGGTAAAGGTTAGGATATTATGCTTTCTTTTGGATTGGAGCTCTTCTGATATCATCCTTAAATATCATTTTTAATACTTCTGTTTGGAGTTTTTGAAAATGCTCTTCAGTAGGATCTTCATGAGGTAGTTCATATGCGGGTGTATCAGCGAGCTGTCTTTCGCCTTCCTGTAAAAGTCTCTGTCCATGATAAATATAAAGCCACCTTTATCTGCTGGTTTTATAACAATTTAAATTGCTCATGAGTTTTCTTATAGGACCACGCTCCTCCAATGTTATGTTGTCGCGTGGTCTTCTATACTAAGGTTGATGATGTCATTACTGATCTTATCCAAGTAGGTCTCTAAATGGTAATCTTGGAACGGGTACTCCATGATTGTACTTTTTGAAGTCCAACCTGTGGCCAGGGACGTAGGCAGTTTCGTGCGTTATTGCTTCGTTGGAGTTTAGGGCCTTGATACCAAAGTGTGCTCTGAGCCTCATCAATCTGTAGAATCCCAGCATTCGTGATTCCAGCCCCATTCTGTTTTATTCAACGTTCACTAGATATCCTTGAGAAAAGCCTTGTTCCCGACTTTGCGGTTTTGTGTTATGAGCAAATGTTCGTTTCCCACGGTCCCATAGGCCACTGTGCTGTAAAATACAAAATTGCGAATTACTTACAGACACGGCCGAATTTACACGTACGATTTGGCACACATAGATTACTAATGTTAACGGTTCAGATGATATGAAAATCTCAACTTCTTTGAGGTAAGTCGGGGGGGACGAAGCTGTGGATCACGAAATGCCCCTTTAGGATCTGTGCGGAGCCTCAGTGAATCAATTTGGGGTGGGTTGGGACAGAATTCAAGACCTTTGTTAAATAAGTTTAGATTTTTGTATTATCTAAACCGTCGGACTAAGTATAGTATGTGTGCCAATCTGACGTGCAAATTCGATCGTCTCTACAAGAAATTAGCAATTTTGTATTTTCTGTCTGTAAACGGACAGAAATTACTGTACAGTGGTCTATGGGAGATTGTAATAGACCGTATTCAATAGCCAGCCATGTTGGTGGACAAGATAGACGCATTCCAATACTACAATACATTCACCTGTCAATGACCCCTGTGCAATCGCTAAACATGGATCGATTGACAGCTTAATGTATTGCAGTCCTGGAATGTATGCATCTTGTCCACCAACATGTCTGGTGGCTGACGTCATATTGAATACGGTCTATACAAACATTTGCTCATAACACCAAAACGCAAGACCAGAATCAACTGGAATTTTGGGAATAAGCTTTTCTCAAGGATATCTAGCGAAACATGAACAAAACAGATGGGGTTAGAATCACGAAATGCACCTTTAAGAATGCTGTCTTGGGTTGGGATCGAGTGAGCTTATATTTTGAGAGGTTAACTATATGGACTTAACACAATTGAATACGTTTTCCTTTATTGTGGGCAGTATGTGTTTTGTTTGAATTTTCAATTTCTGATCCAATGTGCTGAGATCCGGTCTGTTTTTTGACCATGATCATTTTTAATGCGTTAAATATTTACGTTTGTGATCCGTACCTTGTACTTTTGTCTTTTATAGTACGTTATAGTATGTGTTCTGCGGTTTGTATTTTGCAGGTTGATAACAATCATATAGCAGAGATTTAGGACAGCGCATTTTCTTTGGCCTCTAATCGCTTCACAAATCATCGCTGATCACTGTGGCCCAACCATACCATAAACAATTTTAGCATCATTTCTAGGGACGCCGCGATGATCAGTCATCAGGCGCTTTCCCTTATCAGCAAACATACATGGAGATAACCATCGCTCCGGGACCCATCTTCCCAAATTCGCCTGGGTATATCGAGCCAACCAAGCGGTATTTCTTGTCCAGGGAAAGTACAGGTCTAGCCGAATATTCCAGGTCTCGAAGCACGCCTATACGCAATGGATGAGCCAATACACTGGAGTCGAGGCTTACCTGATTGATTTAGGTATCGTTGTCATATCAATTGCTTGGTGTAAGGATTTTCTATCCTTTTTGTAGTTTAATTCTTTGTCAATGAAAGAATAGTTTACGAAAATGGTACAGTCCTGGTTATGTTGTTCAAAATCCTACGTCGTTGGGTCATGGCTCCACCACAGTTGATCTTTCCAGGTCCATAACCTCGTTTTGTTTTTACCTCATTTTGTTTGCCTGACATGCAGAAACGTTTCAAATAGCCCGGGGGTGGGGCACTGTATCCAATGATGGTATCCTGCTCGTGTACCCAACGGCGTAATTAGGGTCATTTTTTATGATCAGGCGATGTAATGCGCGTACATTGTTAGGTATCAATCATCAAAAATTAAAATAGGGTAGGCTTTTTTCACGTCGAAATGTGTTTGGTGTGATATATTTTAAATACTTGTAAAAAATCACATTTAAACGAGAAATAGTGGTTTTGTATCCGCTTTTCTCTTGATTTCCCATGATGATTCCTCGAGAATTTTAAACCGTTACACAGAAAACCAATAAACACCTAGCTTAGTTTAGCTTATTTCTCTCTATTTCCGTTCATTGTCTCATAACATGGCCGAGTCTTTATCAGTAGGATTTTACTTTTTATTTTGAGTGCTCTCTACATTATGACCGTCGTTACAAGTATATGAGCGTATAGAAACGGGAATTAGGTCTGTCTCATAATTTCATGTCATCAAATAAGGTCATGACTATTTAGTACCTGTTTTATCAATGAAATGGCTGAATTGCCAGAAAAACCCTGCAATTTCGACATCCGACAGACCTAATAATTCCACAGTAATCGACAACGTTAAGAAGTACTTGAAATTTTAATGTAATGGGTTTAAATTTTAACTAGCTATGCCCTTATAATGCCAATTTGTGCTTTTTTATATAAGGCGAAATAAAAATACCCTAAGAACTTCAATGAATCAATGTGTAAATTTGCCTTTTTCGGGTAAAGATTACCATAAGAGACTATATCCTGTGTCGTTATGGTTAAAGGTACATTTTATCAATGTACTCATTTAGAGTAGCTAAATATGTCAAATACTTGTTTGGGGTGTATTTTAATTGTTATGCAATTCTTGTTTAGGGGAGTAAATTAAACCAACCAACTTGTTAAGGCTAGCTATTCAACCCAAAGTAGCTTGTTAAAGGGTAGCAAAATCATCCAAAATACGTGCTTAGGGTGTTTTTTTCCTGCCAAGTGACATACACGCGTAGGATACGTTTTGGGAGGCCCATACACGAGCTCGGGGGGGGGGGGGAAAGGTGGGGGGGGTGTGATATCCAACCTGAATACAAGTGGCCCCCCGGGCGCAATAGTTTTTTTTTTTAATTATTCTTATAATACGCAGGTTCTGTTACCTTAGGGGGGGGGGGGGGGGGGGGGGTTGTATTATGAATCTTGAAATTTTTTTTATCATCTGAACCGTTAGCACTGAGTAACATGTGTGCCCAATCTACGTGCAAATTCGGTCGACTCTATGAGAAATTCGCAATTTTTGTATTTTCTCTGTCCGAAACGGACAGAAATTCACACAGTAGCCTATGGGACCGTGGGAAACGAGTAATAGCTCATACCACAAACGACAAGATCGGGATCAGCACAAAATTTGAGTAGTGATCATTGAATAAAACAGAAGGTGTGAAATCCACAAATATGCACTTTAAAAGCTAACAAATCACTAGCTCTAGTGGTAAACTGCAACGTCCGTGTGTCGTGTTACAATTTCTTACGCATATACCCATTCCAAAAATTCTGATATTTATTCAAATAATGTTGCACAGGATGATCCGTGCGTTAGAAGATTTTAATAAGATTAACATAGCAAACGCGACAGATAACCTCTTCACAGTATTTCTAAATTTATTAGGCCCAACTAGCAACGAAAAATATTGTGCCCGAGAACAATAGCTTCAAACGCCTGACCAGAAACATTAATATGCCATTGCACCCAGCGCCGTTGCAAAAACATAATTAAATGTTGAGGGCGCAATACAGGTATTAATAGCGAATATGATGGCGACAGCCTGGCCAGAAACAAAATTTTATTGGAAGTGCCATAGCAATAGACTGAATCCGCAAGCCGGTGTGGCAGGAGATATGGTCCCCCGGCCCGGGCTCACAGTCCGGGAACAATGAGAACAATAGGGCAACGATTCAGTTGACTCTTCACGACATTAGTTTCACGCTTTATTCCGTGGTCGTATATGGAGCCCGGACTATGACCTGCCGGACTATGATTACTTTCACACGGCTTTGACGATTTCATGCGGAACGGCCGTAAGTTGTCCCACGAATCGAGACACGACATCGTACCAATGCAACAAATGCAGAGATAAACCGAGTGCGCCCTCCCACTCCCAAAGATTTGGAACGAGAAATATTGCCTTGATAAAATTAAAGGTTTGCAACAAGAGATTTAACCTCAGGTGTCCCTTAAAAAGCGCGAAAGTACTGATTTTGCCTTGATGTAAAAGCTTTCCAATCAAAAATATCCCATCTGAAAGGATTAAGGCTGAGACAGTTTCTTTGTACAACAATAGTAACTTTCTAAATTTTGTATAGGAGCAAATACAAATTCAAGCCTATGTTTAATTGAAATATAAGCAACTCAAAATCCCTTTTTTCTCTCTTTTAAGACATTTCTGAGCCAATACAAGGTAGGAAAGCTATTGAGTGTCTATCATCTATATGAAATTACTATTATGACCACATATTGCGGTGCCCCAAAATCTCTCGTTGCACCGTTAATCTATAGCCATTATGTTTTTGGGGTCAATGTTTTCGTTAATTACGTGTTAAACCAGGCGGTGAAGGTCAGTTAATGTTCGGACTTAAGTTGGGATTTGGAGGTTGCGAAAATACTTCGACCAATGCGACCTATCGCTACATCGACCCACTTGGCCATATCAATTACATTTAATCTACCAACAGACCTCTACACCTTCTGGCATATAGCTAGAAAAACGCTTATTTGAGCAACTTTCTCATCCAACAAAAATGTTGGATGGATGACGAAATTTGAGAAAAAAGCACTTGAAATTTGAATATTTTAGGGATTTTAGTTCACATTTGCCGTTGGCGCCTTCATTCTTAAGATCAGACAACAAGTAGTTGGTACATGGAAGAGTGAAAGTAGGAGTGGGAGTTTTGTTACAGAGAATGGATCTAGTATATTTAGCTCGGCACCCATTGCCGAGCCCGAGCCGGTAGTGCGATTTTGTATTTGAAAGGCATGGCTGGGCTAGGCTTGGCTTGCACTGATGAGGGACTGATGATTTTTGATGATCACGTTTGTGAGGCTATTGTGTATTGTCGTGATTGTAAACATAGGCATTTACTAGTTCAAAGTAGTCCCATTATACCCATGATACATGTGGTTCTGTCAAATTATGTCCTATATGCTCACAATCCTTTACTGGGGCTATCTAAACGAGCGGATCAATGTGGCCAGTGGTCTGCATGGTGTATTACATACATAGGAGTGTTACTGCACACTGGACAGCCCCAACAGTGTATACTCGTTCGGTCTTGAGTCATTGAGGGTTGTAATGGCGTGACTCTGCATTCGCTTTAGCATTTCGATTGTGCTGCCTTTATCCACGGGCGTACGTATTGCATGGAAAGGCAAGCGCGTGCGTGTCTAGGTGTGTTAAACCTAACACGCAAAGTGACGTCACCCTCAAAACTTGAGATTGAAATATAGGGAGTGCGGATAGGGAAACACGCTTATATCGCGGTTTCTATTGCATCACACAATGTTTGTCACGCCTATAACGCGCGATTCCATTACGCACTGACGGTGCATTCACTTCCCAGGTAAAAATTCCAGATGATCCCGGCCTAAACTGGTTTCAGCTGGAACCAGTTCAAATCCAGGTGATCCCAGTTTAATATCCAGTTGAATCCAGTTAAAAAAGTTGATACCGTGACGGGAAATGGAACTATTATCAACTAGGTTTTGTAGTGACCAGTTGAACCATTAAGGACCATTTAAACACAGTTAAAAAAACGTTGAAACAGTTAGTTCCGTCCACGGGAAAATGGAACAGCTTTCAACTGGGATCAACTGGAATTGACCTGCGGTTACGCGATAGATTTGATTTTGCGCAACAATCATGCGTAATGCATGAAAATGTGGTTGAAGACAGTTCAATGCAAGTCACACACATCTGAATCTTGGAAGTACCAACATACATGATTGCGATCTGGTGCTTGGGTAGATAGCCCCACTGTATAGTTTTCCCGGTATTACATTTCCTTTGTGACATGACATCTGGTGTCTCTGGAAATTCCGCCTCAGTGTTCTTCTAAGCCTGTATGACACGATTTGACGCAATCGGTTGCAGATTTTTTTTCTTTTAACGCGTAGACGCGGGGCGTGACGCACTACGATGGAGTTTAGAACAGCAGGGACTCGTCCGCGGACTCAGTGGCGAAGTCGAGTCACTCAGACTCGACTCATGATCGGTGGACTCGGACTCGAGTCCCATGGGACTCGAACCAGGGCCCCATGCCATGGACTCGGACTTCGCCGCAGACTAGACCTGCTGGAATCGGACTCAATTGACCCCCAGTGGACTCTGACTATGCAACAAAACTACAACACAAATCTAATCCTGTGGCAATTGCTGGCTATTATAGTTTGAATGATCACCAAATACCATGATTTGTTTACATGCCTCAACTTCTAACAATATATAAAATCTGCTGACAAATTATCGAACTCAGAATGAACATGCATTAAATAGTCCAAAATGCACCATTCTCCACTAATTTTGTGAATGCTCAAAATCAGAAAAGTCAAAGATTAAATTGGAACTTGAGAGATGCGGTATGTTATTGTTTACATACAATCAATGTACGAGCAAATGAAGTGGGCTGTTACAAGCCAAGAGACCGCGTGGGGAAAAGCGTGTGAAGATCGTACTCGCGTTGAGTTTTTAATAGCTGATTGAAGAGCCACGCGCTCTTCTTTAGCAGCTTATTGATAATGCGCATGCGCATAACAAAATTGTGTTGCCTGTCAAGAAGTGGTCGCTGTGACAGAATGCTGAGATTATGAGATAACTGACCTTCACCGCCTGTGTTAAAAACAAGGGCAATGTTAAAATGTAGGATTTCTCGTCCGCCATCGTCTGTCACGTCGACATTGTCAATACTCCCCCATGCGATTATGAGAGCGGTGAATTAGAGGACTAACGTTATCTGTTCTAGTATTTCTCATGAACGCAGTCAAAATTTAAGGTCCAGAAAGTGTTTCTTCAGTTCTAGTGACATTACAAAATCACTTCTTAAAATCTCTCAATATAAAGTCTGTCAGGTCATTATAAATTTGGAGAAAAATAC
The DNA here is from genome assembly GCA_023653785.1 of Ophioderma brevispina. Taxonomy (NCBI): domain Eukaryota; kingdom Metazoa; phylum Echinodermata; class Ophiuroidea; order Amphilepidida; family Ophiodermatidae; genus Ophioderma; species Ophioderma brevispina. Next base: position 18,383 of record JAMKCH010010381.1, on the reverse strand, counting down.
TGATTTAAATTCCGTCGGGCTAATTTTCAATAACGGTCAATTAGATTTAAATATTGTGAACCACCTAAAGCATTCAGTCAAGCTTTATCATGGGCATAGTGCGCCCTGTTACCGTTAAGTCTTTGAAAAAGATAGCACTCAAGTTTACGCCCGGAGGTTGATGTTGATGCCGGTTTGAATTCACTGTTGTTGTTAGTTGGATGCCCCCCCCCCCCCCACACGGATGCAAAATAAGGGGTAGTAGGACATGCCATCCTAACAGACGGTGAATTCAAATCTGCATAAACATCCGGCGCGAGACCCGAGTGATAGTCTTTCCCACAAAAAAAAAGACTTAAGTTAGGGGGCGTTTTATACGCGTTATCGGACATAGATGAAGTGGAGGCGTAGATAGGAAACTCGTGCAAATTTGCGCAAATATTTAAATCTAAATGAGCGTTATTGGAAATGTACTTTTTTGCAGCGGGTTTAATCCCTAACCTCGAAAGATTTTGAAGTCAATAATTTTATTCCCAAAATTAATCATGATAGTACTAAGATTCGTTTATAAGAGGAGATTTTGTAAGGTCACTGGGACCGAGATTGCCATAGTAAATTGCACGTAGCTAGCAGTTCCCCAAAATGCACATTACCGTTGGAAATTGCCCAATGCCCAAATCGAGCAGGTCGTGTCCACCCCCTCCCCAGCGAACCATATTTAACTGTTGATGGCGCCATACATGTTTTTTACGGAGCTGACGATGGCGACCAAGCCTGGCCGGTGGTGGGGCCAGGTAATATCGTTACTAATTAAACGAATGCAGAAATAAACCGGGTGCCTCTCCAACTCCCAAGATTTTGGAACGAGAAATATTGGATAATATTTAATATAAAGACTTTTACGTCAAGGTTTCTTAATTACGTGTTGATCCAATGGCAATGTAAAATGTAGGACTCGTCTGCCATCGTCTGTCACGGCATACAACTCCAATACTGTCCCATGTGATATGAGAGCGGTGACAAGAGCATTGCATGTTTAGATCCTACGGCTTACAACTGAAAAAAAAATGTTTTAGTGAATGTTCCCATTCCGTTGTTAATTTGTTTTTGAAAATCAACAATAAAAAAGAGTAACAACTCCTAGCCCATTAATTCTGATATCAGAACAAAACTCATTATGTTTCTCATGAACCCAATAAAATTTAAAGCCTCAGAAATGTTTCTTCTAGGTGTTACGAACAAAAAAGCAATTATCTCATCCCCAGACAACGTGGTCGACTAAGACATACTGTTCCATGTACCCCTGTGATACACATGTTTGCTTCTACGACTGACGTTATTCTTGTTTTCTTCACGTTCATAATAATATCATCGCGTTAGTTCATTTAAGCTTATATGTAGGATAAAAATCGTGTCACCGCCAGCTCATCCCCTCATTGTTCCCTTTGAATCGAGGGGACTTGCTTTGTCATCATTGGTATTTCTTTAAAACAAACTATTTTAGCCCACGATGAGTGGTGGGTAGTAGCGTTTTCAAGAGAGTACCACCCATGAAATGATGAAATAGCTGACAGAAACAGGCTGGTTAGATCTGGTAATGTGCATAACGACGTATGTAGCAGCAATTGGGGAAAAGTTTACTGGTGGAACTCTATTTCCTGATGGTATCCAGATCAATCTGCAAAGGCTCTCCATCCTATGAAACCATAGTTCTGTACAGCACAGCGTCATCAACATACTGTGGAATTGATTCAGATGACGAACATAACTGGGCCTAAAATAGACCCTTGCGGGAACCCAGATTTAACAAGAACCCGATTAGAAAATGGCCACCAAACTCATTGGGTTCTGTAATAAAAGTTTTATGTGACCCATTTCAACATCCTGCCACATATACCGTACCGACAAAGCTTGTCTAGAAGGATATGGCTGCTTTGTCAAAACCTTTCGACCAATCCCGAAACGTATCATCGATTCTTACCCTAATTTGAAGCAAAATTTGAAGCGATGATGGCACGTGGTAACCAGCTGAGTTGCACAAGATCTGGCTCAACAAAATCCATGTTGTCCCTCTGCAATAAAGTCTTACATTCTCAAGTGGTAAAAGCTACAGCTGTTTGTACACAATTTTCTCCATAGCATTCTACCAATTGCTGAAGCAGCCAACTTCAGCGTTCTATGGACCTAAATTTTCGCATATTCGGCGGGATTGCTAACATTGGTACCGTTGTTTGTGAAGGAGGGCACAGCATTGTTTCAACACTACAGGGCGCTCAAACAGGAGGCCAATAGGTAGACTTTACCAGACTTGTCCTCCAGAACAACAAAAGCATGCAGACAACACAAAAGAATCGTCTGTAGAAATATTTGAAATTTTCAGGTAAACCAGGTGCATGCATTGCGTTCTTCGCATGCTTGGATGATCCGGAGGGCAAACAAAAGTCCATTCATCAGAATTTACCTTCCGTCCCAGGTCAAAATTCCAGTTGATCCCAGTTGAAAATTGTTCCATTTTCCGTGACGGAACTATCTGGTTTCAACTGTTTTTAACTGTTTGTAACTTGTCTTAACTGAGTTCAACTGGTCAGTAAAAACCTAGTTGAAAATTGTTCCATTTTCCGTCACGGAATCAACTGATTCAACTGGATATTCAACTGAGATCAACTGGATTTCAACTAGTGTGGTCCCTGGGGTTTTGACCCGGAAAAAAATTGTTATTGAGCTGATTTTTGAACGAGATAAACAGAATGCATCATACAACAACATATCCAAAATCCCCATAAATCCTCCTTGGGGACAATTTTGTTATCCAAGATGGCCTCCAAATTAGCTATATCTCAGCTTTTAAGGTAGATGTTGATGATTTTAGTGTTTTTGAATATGTTTTGAGGTCAAAGAATCCAATTATGTACAAATCTAAATCACTGATGACTTCCTTCACACCAAAATCCAAAATGGCTGCCATTTTATATAATTAGCTATATCTCATGTTTTTTAATATGTTTTGAGGTTTAAAGAATTTGTTTGTTTAAATGTTAATCATCGATGTGTGCTTAGTCGAAAAAAAAAATTTAGTACTATACCCAACCTATTTGGTTGAAGCTATTAGAGCACTCCCAATTCTCTTATCACCGCTGTCATGGATTAAATTATTGTGTGAATGAGCGTGCCACCACTATTACTATTGTGTTCTCCATTTGTGATGTACTTACCATCAGTATCATGTTTTTAACACTGACCCAATCACCCTCCCATACAAGATCATGGTATATTACGTTTAATGAATCCCGAAAGTGAGTCTAACAGGGTTATCCTCACCTTCATGCTAGCCTCGCTTCGATAGGATCGACGGGTTGCCATCCAATGGTGCTCTGTCGTCTTGTGTTAGCGTGTTGCTCTGTGGGCCATCAATCCAGCTAGCCTAGCTTGAGTGGCTGTTCTGTTCTGTCTATTCGTCCTGTCACTGGGGTGTGACCGGCCGTCTTGATAGGCAAAAATTCTTCGGCTCTCTACACCCTTCTTTTAATAAGGAAAACCGCTCACTCTTTAGGGTTTGATTATGAATTTGTTGCCGTACGCAAATTAAGCTATGAGTGCCAAGTTTGTAGTTGTAATCAAACAGAAAAACATGGAAAATTTCTATTTGGAAAAGTTATAACTCTTTAGTTTAATAATGTTCCGGGAATTGGTCGGACTTGTGTACAATACACTGTTTTATGGATCATGATGGATACAAAAACGTGACGTTTCACTACCGGAATTCTGTTACTGCGTCGGTTTCTTCGTTACCTCTTGACTTGTTATGACTCTTGTCTGTGGAGTTGCGATCTGGAACCAGATTCTTTTATTCGTCGACTACTGTTATTTCAATCCAGGATAATGATTGGGTCGTGTAGTAACTGCTCGTGTAAGGCGAAGAAGATGATTTCAAGGTTGAGACTGCGTTTTAATTGTGTGAACGGCGTGGAAAATCAACTTGTTGGTTTCCTATGTGAAATGAGTTTACGAAACGGATCGTCCCGTGTGCGGCATGAATTTCTTCATGGAAAATGTCAGTTTCGTCAGCTTGTTAGCGACCCTAGTGAGAAGTTTTTTAATCCCTCAGGGTTCGGAGTAATAAAACGAACTTGCTCGAAATATAAAAGCAGACCCTTCAACTAATCTGGACTCCCCCCCTCATTATTGTTTGCCCGCTGATTGTCATCATTAATATTCCATGTCCGTAAGGATGGCCGGCATTTGAAAAAACTTGGGTGTGATGAACTTTTTTTTGTGGTTGGACGACATCTCCAAATTCATGCAGTCGTGGTGCTATTATTAGACTTTTATTTGCAAACAAGGAGGTCCAAATCCAACTAGTTGTTATGAGATATTGTGAAGGTATTATGTTGTTGTTTGAAACATGATGAGGAGTGTGATATGAAGATTGCAGCGTGGTTTGTTTTTGATAATGAACATGTTATGAAGTCTGTGCTAAGCAGAACGCTTAGCCGTCGCAGTATATATACCCTTGCCAAATGTTTGGTGCTTGTTCTTGTAAATTACTAATCAGGCTATTTGGAAGGGTAAGGCATCAATATTTACTTTTATAGCTATTGCTATTCCAGTCATTCGTTGTTGTGTAACTCTGTTTGTTATGCATGATGACGCTTATAAGATGGATGGATGGATGCGTGTAGTGTTATGAATTGGTCATTTTTAAAGTTGATACATTACAAGGCTACTTAGTGGGGCTTGTAAGAGAGAGAGAGTTGTGTGGTGAGGTTGTGTGTTGGGTGTCTTGGGATGAGTAAAGTGTGTTGCCCGTGGCTTTTTTGTATGTCCTTGCTTAGGGCGTATTTTATACATCTTGCCAAAATCTTTAATAGGCACAAACTCTATTTGTACCCTCGCAACGCTTTATTGTAAGCGCAGGATCTTCACACACACACACACACACACAATAACAAACACAAACACACACACCACAAACACCCTGCACACACACACATACATCCAAAAACACATACGCAACACACACCTTTCTATGGATGGAAAATTAAGTATCTAATCTAAATGTCCATTATTTTTCTCACATCATGTTTACAGGTGTGAGAAAGGGTTGTTGATTGTGGACTGTTCTTGTTGGTAGGCGCATTGATTGTTTACAAACTATTTTGTGTTAAGTCCCAGTTAAATTTTGTGTTGTGTGGTTTTTTCTTTCTTGTAAGTTGTTCTGCTGTGTTTGTGTCTGTGCTGTTGTTTTTTGTGTGGGGTAATGTATGTTTTTGGCTTTCAAAAAACTTTTCTTTAGTGTAGGTGCGTGTTTGGTTGTTTTAAACTACTTCTGTAGCTGCAGTTGCTATTTTCACGTTGTTGCTATTTTGTTCGTAATGACACAAAATTTCATGTCCATATTAGAGTCAGTATATTGCTTCAGTTATCCGCTAGTTTATCATCTTCTTCTGGTTCTGCTTTTAGTAGAGTTGCTCCAATTTGATGGGAACTTTGTAGTGTCTATAAGTCAATTCCAGTGTTGACTTTTTTCCCGTGTTCTGCTTGGTCGGTGATTTCTGAACATTCGTTTGTGCAAAATAAAGGTATTTTAAATAGGTGATTCGCTATGTGCTGAGTTTACGGCTTTTTTTAACAAAATAAAATAGGTAGGTTACCGTCCCTTTTGTGATTTTACTCTTTATACGACGGAATAGGAATTCGTAGGTTTTGTAGTATGAAAGCCTTGGGAAGTTTTGGTGCTTGGGTGGTGAACATATATTCTTGAATGCTCTTAGCGGCACTAGGTTTGAAATCGGTCGAAAGCGGGGTGGTAAGGTAATGTTAATATGGTGTGGCTCTTTGATGTTCTCCGCATCTAGCTGTTCTTCGTGTTTGCAAGGTGTGGTGAGCGTGTTATCTTTTGCATGTGTTTTCCATTGTCTATGAATTCCGTTTCTGTGTATTATTGGTGAGGGGGGAAAAGCAAATCGGGATTCAAAGGTTTGAGGGCGTTGCATTTCTTTAAAAGTTTTGTATATTTATCAGTCATACTGCCTTTTTATTCCTTTATTGGTGGGAGCGAGGGTGTTACCTTCTGTATACAGTGTTTTGGTGTAATCAATGGTTTTAATCTGTAGGTGGTAAGCAAATTCTTTCGTTGTTCTCCTTGTTTGTTTTTTTATGAGTTTTTAAAAGCTGTTACCTAGTTTTTAGTCACAATCCAGTATGCTATTGATTATTCCAGGCAGTGTTCCTCTGGTGAACCAACCTTTGGAGCTCAACAGGAGCTTGTCTGGTATGTCTAGTTGTACTTTTTTGCTAATGTAGGCATGATATGCGGGATTCTTTAAGGTGTCTAAGGGTTGTTAAGTGGTGGATTGAAGATTTACTTGATAGGAGTGTAGTTTTTTTTCTAGTAACGGTGGTCCGGGGGCAGTTTATATTTCTGTGGGTAAGGACGAATGTTTGGTGTATCTAAGGTGTCGCTTGGTCATTAGAAATACGAGAGCGTACATACTGCCAAGTTGTCCTCTTTAACTACTGGGAAGTGCAATAATAGTGGATTGCCATGTATCACTGGAGATCCTAAGAAGGTCCGTTCTGGCAAAATATGAAAAAAATAAGTTTGGGAACAGTAGTAGTAACAAAATTGGATGTGCATGATGCTTATGAGAACAGGTTGCGGGTACGAAAGTGCCATGGTCTAACCGGTTTTCATTTGTAGCAACTCTCTGTGATGTGATTAGGCTTGTGAATGATCGTGTGATTCTGAGGAAAACATAGTAGTCCTTGGGCAATAAGGTTATTAATAGATGTTGTTAGGAACAGAAGTGAGCAGAAGGGGTCTGAACGGGAGGATACACGCTGTTTCTTTGGACCGGTTTTACAGGAAGGTTTAGAGGTTTGGAATCTGAGGAGGAACGTTGGAGAGGGAGGGAGGATGAAGGGAAAGAAAGATTACGTGGATGGTAGCTTAGGAGGGTTGGTAGAGGAATAAAGGGAAGAGAGTTTACTTTGGATGGAAGCTTAGTTAAGTGGCCTCAGAAAAGAGGTCAAGGAGGTAGAGCTACTTAAGATAGCAAACGACAGAGTATTGAGACACAACTTGAACGCCAAAGTCTGTGCTATGGACCCCTTCATGTACAGGTGAGAAGTATTTCTGTTATTCATTAAACGCAGTATAGGACGGAACCCCATTCTTTTTCACATCACATTTTAGTGTCATGCATTCAAACCCGGTGCTCATAGTACTGTTCCTTATGTTTTTTCTGAGCTGTCTTGTATTCTCTGTACATGTATGTGCGTTTGACAATCCTTATTATCATTAAACCCCTTTTTATTCTGTTAGAATCTATTTCCAGTAGTACAGCGAAATAGGCCAATCAGGGAAATCCAGCAGTTTTGTGCCTTCACATTTCATTGCATCATTCTGTATGTAAGGCTTTAGAGAGTGTTTGAGCTTGATAAGGTGCTGTGGATTGTTTGTAATGGGCAGTGCAGTTGTGTACCATTACGAGAGAGGTGTTGTTTACTCTCTAGCTTGAATATGATCACCTTGACAAAAGTCATCTCTTTCAATAGATATTCAGATCTGATATATGATTTATTTGTCAATCAATCAATCTACATAGTAGAATCTTGACAGTTATTACAGAATAATATAATTAATGTTAGTGGGCAAATGGATAGTAAATTTCCAGATCTACATTGCTACTATTATAATATTGAGAATGATAAGAATGACTATAATGATACAAAATTAGTTATAATTTGCATTTACGTAAGTAGAAGCAATACGATTGGCGATTGACGATGGTCACTATAAACGCAAAGCGTGAGTGTAGGGACCCTTTTAATGTTACATAAAAATAATAAGTGTGAAAAAATAAAATTATTTAACGGCGTGTGTTTTCATGTTTTAAGTGTGTTTTTTTTTGAGTCTCTTAATCCTTGGCATGGTCATTTCATTTATTCGTATTCTAAGATTCTATTCGGGGGGGAATGGCACACATTGACCCCTTTGTGGTGTATAAATCTTGCTTTTATTCATCAATCATTCAATATTTATTTGTTCATCACAGGCTTTTCGAAACACAGTACGATGACTAATAATGTGTGATGTATATATAGATGAGTGATAATTGAAGTATTTAGAAAAATATATAGGGCGCAAGTTGAATTTTAAATAAATAATTCATTTGTCCGATATTAATCTGACGGGATAACGCTCAGACTGCCCAACATACAGGTTTTCCGGGGGGAGGGGAGGGGGAGGAGAGGGGGGAATTGGCAAGGTACTGCATAGTAACTTGGTTGGAGGTGTTCCCTATTCATTTTGTAATTTCTAGATTAGGTGTGCATAGTTTTGTTTTAAGTCTACATATTTCTAAAATTTCTAAACATATTAAATATACGGGGCTTCAACGGGTATTATTATTTTGCTATTGCTTTCAAAAACTACGTGGGATTCATGCTTTGGATTATAATATTTTGTACTGATTTCAAGCATGGGATTCATCTTCTGGAATATATATCATTAAAATTTCCAAAATATTTACGGAAGTTCCCTCGGGCGGAACCACATGCTTCTGTGCAAAAACTACTGAGTTCCCTCGGGTTATATCACTGTGTTATATCATCTATAGCATAAAAAGTAATAACTATTTATAATGTTGATTGAAATCATTTTTAAAGGCATTGATAATGAAATGATAAAAAATGTTTATATGATTTCAGATCTAGTTCTCTCGTGAGAAGTATATTTGCATATCTTTCTAGTTAACGAGTTAATCATTGTAGTCAGGGGGAAGTTTAGGCACACAGCCTGAAGGATGGATGGAAATGGAGAACAGACTTTTTCTATTAATAGATTTTGTTCATTAGGACCTAAGCCAATAATTTTTGGAGGGGTGTGCAAAATTTGTTACAGTGCCATTTTTAAAAAGTCACCAATATGGCTGCTCCATGTCAAAATCACTACAAATCCTTAGTATTTCGATAGAGATAAATATTTCTCGGTAATCCGGTTGTTTTTTTTTTTTTTTGTTTTACAGTACGAGAAAGTGTTGGTAATAGTAATTTTATCATAAATTGCCAACAAAAAAGCCATATGGCCTATTTTAAAGCAAATATGGCTTCGGAAATCATTAAAATGATCTTAAACACATCAATTTACCTATTTACGCTACTTGACTTAATACTTAACACTAAAAATGTTTTGCAGGGTTAAATCCTGTTACAATTGATCGCACTCTGCACGTGTTACTTTAAAAAACCACCTCTAGATGCATTTCCAACCACGCATCCGGGACACGTCAAGTGTTCTGCAACATTTTGCCTTTTAGAGGCTTTTTCCCGTTGTCTATATATGCCTTATGCTCTATACTTATGAGATATGTATTTGATCACTAGGAAACCCTTTATTTGGCATTTCCCTGTAATGGACATTTTCAAAATTCAAGATGGCAGCCCAATCAGCGCATTTTAAAAATCGTAAACTACATTATATGTGTATTATGATGAGATACATCAACTATGATTATTTAAGGTGGAAATTAAGGTATGGGATAAGTATTTGACCATTGGACCTTCCTATCTGGAATTCTGTTTCTTTAACATGCAAAAGTATTAAGATGGGGACCAATGTGACTGCCTTTTACCTTCTTTAAAACTATAAATACGATAATTGTATTTTTGTATTTAGTTAAACCACCATTGATATTAAAGTTAATATTAAAGTATGATTGTATGCCTTTGCAGCATTAATAACTCGTATTATGATATTGTTTTGCCAATTATACTTAAAATTCAAAAGGCCGGCCAGAGTTAATTATGAATATATGACAATCGTAGGTTTGAAAGATCTTAAAGGCAGCCCATATTGGCTTCCATCTTGATTGGTAAGCTTGTAACAAATTGAAATTGAAAATGTCAGATATGAGTTCCTTCTTGGTATAGAGCGCAGAATTATGCCTCATACAAAGAATTGAGGAATTATGGTCACTGAATGATTTCAGGGATACTGGTTTTAGAGTGGCCATATTGGGTTTGATGGAAGTGTGATCAAATCACTTCAATAACCGGTGACAAAAGATTCCCCGTGCTTAAAAACCTGGAACTAGTGCATAAAATTATGGACATTTGAGATGAATTTAAGAGTGATAGCGGCCATATTGGATTTCTAGGAAAAGGCACTGCAAGAAATTTTGCACACCTCCAGAACTTATTTTGCTTAGGTCATTCATTGACAAAAATCGATCATAGAAGAAAGCTGTGTACTCTCTCATTTCCACCTGTGCCCACAATCCTCTTGGACTATTGCCATTAAAAACATTAAAAAGGTTGTTACAAGCCCTACATTGTATATAATACTTGAGGTCCTCGGTTGTTCGTATGTTATAATCCCACTGATAGTCTCCGGGGTATCTTTGGCATAAGTGAGTGATATTGGCTAAATAACACTTAATGTTGAAATTTGTCTTCACTGATTTTCATCGGATGTAAGGTCCAGTCCCACGCAACAATTTTTGACTTATAGTTGATGCACAGATATAAATTGCTTATTTAACGTATTCGAGGTCTTCACCCGAATTTAGGCCAGTGTTGCCGTTGCGTTTTGTTTGGAGTCCATTTTATTTGTGCGCAACCAGGGTTTACGGACTTGGATGAGGTCTTCACCCATTCCTGTTGTGTCAATTTAACAATATGCATTAAATGACCTTCTCAGATGGCTAAACATGCCTCAATGCCCACTCCGGTGTTTCTGTTCTTCTTAGGAGGGGTGAGATAATTATTTCGGAATCACGATAGTAGTCTGAAACATAGGTTATTCACCCTTTCATGTAGCCTCTTCGGGATCGACAGGGTTGCCATCCAATGGTGCTTGCTTCTGGCGTCTTGTGTTAGCGTGTTGCTACGTGGGCCATCAGCCAATCAGATAGTCGCTTGAGTGGCTGTTCTGTCTGTTCAATTCGGTCCTGTCACTTGGTATGTGACGGCCGTCTGTGAAGGTCATAAATTCTTTGTGCTCTCTACACCCTTTCTTTTTAAACCCTCCTCCTCAGCCATTCATTTTATTTTATGTAGTTCAGTTTTTTACAGTAATTATTGTGGTTTTTTTATTTTCCATACCACTTGTTTGTATCTTTTTTGGCGGTGTTTGTAAAATCTTCTATGGCGTTTACACACATTTTAATAGGTACAAGAAAAAATTGAGTTTTTAGGGGCAAAAATAACAAATTTCTTTATTCTGGGAGGTTGTTTCCCTATTCATTTTTAATTTCTGATTTGGGTGTCCTATTTTTGGTTAATTCTCCATATTTCTAAAATTTCTAAAAAGGAAAAAAAATAAAAAAAATAAAAAAAATAAAATAATTTTGCTTTGTTTCAAAAATTGTGGTATTCATGCTTTTGGATTATAAAGTTTGTACTGATTTCAAGCATGGGATTCCATTCTGGATATATATCATTAAATTTCAATAATTATTTCTCCCGGATTCCCTGGGCGATAATACATGCTTCTGTGCCAAAAACTACTGAGTTCCCTCGGTTGTCGTATATTATGTGGTATATTCTTTAGGGCATAAAAAAGTTAATAATATTTATATGTGATTAAATCTTTAAAGGAGTGATAATGATATAAAATGTATACTGTATGCAAGAGTTTAGTTCTCTCAGAAGAAGTATATTGCATATATTTCTAGTTAACGATTTAATCATTGTCTATTTAAAACATATAAGGCTGTACAAGCCTACATGTATTAGCAAACTTGGCTTCTCGGTAGTCGTTTGTTATATAATCCCACTGATAGTCTTCGGGGATATCTTTGGCTGTAGAATTAATGTATTGGCGTACTAAAATAAACGTTAATGTGTGAATTTGTTCTTGCACTGATTTTTCATCGGAAGTAGTAAGGTCCATACCCACGCACAATTTTTGTACTTATTCATAGTGCTGCACAGATATAAATTGTTATTTTAAAACGTAGTCGAGAGGTCTTCACCCGAATTTAGGCCAGTGTGCCGTTTTGTTTGGATTCCATTATTGTGCGCAATCAGGGTTACGGACTTGGATGAGGTCTTCACCCATTCTGTTTTGTCAATTAACATATGCATTTAAATGACATTTCGATGGTGAAACATGATCAATGCCCACTCCGGTGTTTCTGTCTCTTCTTTAGCGAGGTGAGAAATCCGTTAATAAAGTTGCAGGCTCTTTCATGGACAATGTCTTTGGGGAATCTCCCGCTTGGTACAGCGACATTCAGTGCAACGTAAAATCACTCTCTAATGCGTAAACCATATTAACTTAAACGTGAATAAAACTTTTTCCATGCTTCCTCTCTGATGACCTGAAAAAAAGAAAACCATGCTTAACAGTACTGGGCGTGCAAATGGGAGTATGTAGGAAAATGTCGTCAAATAACGAAACACACTTACCAGATAGATACCGCTGGGCCAAATCTCAAGCCGGGTCATCAAGCTTGGCCAGAATTAAGTCCAGTGGTGAAAGCCGTGTCGTCTTGTAAGGGCCATCATTGAGAAATTTCAAATCAGCTTCATCATAAAAATAACATCGTATCGATGTGCCGCCCGGTGAAAACAGCTCAGCGAACCCTTTACTGAGGGGTGTCATAAAACGGGGACGAACGCGGGGATGGAAAACGGGGACGAAAAACCCCGTTTCCATCCCGTATTTATAGATTACCCGGGGGTTGGTATCTAGAAAAACGGGGACAGAAACCAGGGGACGAAAAACAACATACGATGATGGATCCATCATCGTGTGTTGTTTTTCGGCCCCGTTTTCCGATCCCCGTTTTTCGTCCCCGTTTCCATCCCCGTTTTTTCGTCCCCGTTCTAGACACCCCTTCCTGAAATGATTCACTGTACCAACCGTGTTTCGTACAGTGAAGCCCTTTCAGGCAATGAATGATACGCGGAACAAACTGAGGTTCGCACAGGTGTTGAACACCTGGCGAACAATCAAGCTCAGCCTGGCACGTGCATTTTGGAGGGGGTAGGGAAAATTTAATTTTACTACAAGTAGATATTTCGCATTGTCTTGGTTATTTTGATACAACTCAACGAGACGTCTATTCAGACCAAAATTTTTTGATTCATACTTTTTGACGGACATATCAGTTTGAGAAAGGTCCTAAAAACGCCAAAAATACACGTTAGCCAGTCAAAAAATAGAATGAATACTGGCCTAACCAAACTATTGCAACAGAATCAATTCCAACGGAATGTTATTGAGAATGCCTTTAAAAACAAACATATTCAAAAATCTACTTAAAATCAAAGGAGTGGAACATATATTTGAAAGGGGTAAGGTTTATACAGGGTCAAATATGAAAAGTAATAAAACGCGTCGAAAAGTATGCCAACGTGTCAGTACATTTCCAGGATTAAAAACGGGTTATTAGTTTGCATATCTGCAGGTTGTAGTTCAATAGTATGCGTCAAAAATAGGTTTCAAGGTCACAATGGGGGTGAAATTTCAGCTATATCGTTCGTTATAAAAATGGTTGTCAAATTATTCGTCTAATGGTACAAGGAACCCGGAAAATATACTGGTTGCACCCTCTATAATATTCGTTGCATAATCGGAAACGCAAAATGTGACTGGGGATTACAGGGTCTAGGGAGGGGCACCCCGGGGGGGGGGGTTTGTTCCTAGGGTCCCCAACAAATATTCTAATGAAGCGTGGGCGGATTTATTCATTTTTTGTTGTCTGTGAGAAAAGGCGTAGGCGCATAAATAAGACCATTACAAAGAACTCCTTGAAAAAAATAATTGCTAACCGAGAAATCGCAAAAAAAAAATCAAAATTGGGCACTTACGTGTTAAAGGGAAAGCAGCGATTTATAATCCGAAATATCAAAAAAATCAACAAAATTTCAATTGGTGCATTTTGTTCTTGGAATGGATGTGTGTGAATATAAAAGACAAGGCGTAGACTTTTAGTCCATGAGCTGCCATCATTGGATTTTCCGTTCGTTGCACCCAACTGGTGATTATTTTTTTCCATATATCATTTTGAAGGGGGAATTCCCCCATGAATAGGAGGAGGTATGTTTTCGCCCCGAAAAACTGCACGCGTAGCCTCTCCGTCCCATTTTAAAATAACCACCGTTGCCAGAATTAGGCCTCTTATCACAAAATACTTGGTGAGTTATGCTCAATTTGAATGATTTCGGGGAATATCTGAATGTCCGGGTGTGCCCCATATTGCGATGAGGTAAGGTTGTGTTCAAGTACCACCAAGAACCATCCAGTTAGCTTCCTCGTACTTTTAAACCTGCGATATAGAGCATAAAAAATTATGGCCATTGAATGAATTTGAGAGTGGTTACGGTCATATTGGATTTCTAGAAAATGCCAGTGCACGAAATTCTTGCCAACCTCCAGCGAATATGGCTTAGGTCTCACAAACAAAAATCAATGGATAGAAAGTCTGACTCCATTTGCATCCTGCGCCCACAATTCCTCTATGACTATCAGTGACGGGACTTTTTCTAGTGATCGCTTCCGGTAACTCAGCTTGCGGGAGCACCGAGCGAAGCAGGCAAATAACATGAGCAGGCAAACTCGTTTGTCCGCTTTCAATTCATGTTCCATATGGGAAAGCCAGGTGGTATTGCGGTGATTGTCATGTGATAGTCATTTGCTCTCTGTACATATTGACCCCTGCGTTAACCTTGTCCCCTATTCCAAGCTTCAAAGGCATTTTTTCCTAGATTTTTAGCATGTTATCCCAAAATGGTAAAATCATATAAAATTTTTGGAATTACTTTCAGGTTGTGTCTGTTGTCCTAAATGCACCGTTCTATTATCAATTCTGCTTATGGACATGGCCCAATCGCAAATATACCTGCCCCACGAACTCCCGACTTTACCCGATGCGTTAATTTTTTTTTTAATTGATTTCTTTTTGTATTAAGGGGGGGGGTCTAGGTTTTTATGCCACTTTTCGATTGCAATGTTCATTTGAAGTTACCCAATAGGTTAATATGCATTGTTGGATATTCACATTGTATATGTTAGCCCAGTGCATTAGTTTGCAAAATGGCCATTACTTTTGATTTGTTGGCATGGTAATATAACAGTGAGTGACGGTTGTACAAAACTTTTCATACCTGCTTCATTTTTAACAGCGATTTTTTAAAGGAATAATACTCTAACCTAACACACAAAACCACCAATACAATCAAGTGAGCGAGGCTAGAAAATGCCACTGAAGTCCAAAAGGGAGAATCGCGATGATGTCATCGTACCAACACTCATATGGGCACGAGGAATCTATGGACTGGTCAGCGACTCCCTCGTGCTTGCCATGCCTGGTCATATGGCATGGTGGGCCGGACCGCCCGGGTTCGAAATCCCGCCAGGGATCCCCGTCCAGTTTCTTAGATTCCATGCTTTACCCCTCCCTTCTCTCTGGAGATAGACACTTGTAGAAGAAACCAAAAAGGAAGTTGGGGTTTTTTAAAGAATGGTATACGATATTTTCGATAAAGTTCAGTTAAATGAACATGCGACTTCAGGGTCTGCAGCATTCCATGTGCATTTTGTATAATCCTGTATATACCAGTACTGAACTTCTTTTCTTTATGAGTTGAACGGGAAATGTAAAATGGTGTTCCACTGTATTGCATATTATGGTCGGTTTTTCTCACCACGTTTCAGGGTGGTTACCTGTACATACTAGTGCTTAACTTCTTTCTTTACGAACCGGAACGAGGAAATGTCCAATTTGTGTGCCATGAATTTGAGCCTTGTATTTTTTCGCACTTTTCCGGTACCGTTTACACATCCACTGCTTAACTTCTTCTTTATGAGTGCACAACCGGAGGAACTAAAAATAACAGGACAAATTGGTTGTCTCTATCAACAATATATCAATAAATTAACGTCTAGGCACCGAGTAAACTTGCCATGTTGGGTGATAATAACCTTTGAGAAAGTCCAGTCGAATTTCAGGTCAGTAATATGAACGCATGTTCCTGTGGGAGTGGGTGCCGCTGTGTAGTGCTATGTCTGCAAATCCCTAGCCGTTCTGAACCAGCACCGGTATTTAAAGCCGTATTGTGCCATTTGACTATGTAAGTTAAAATCTTGGCAATTAATTTCGCCGATATAATCTATTTAAGGGGGAATGGGAGTTTGATGGGCTAAAAGAACATTAACATTTAAAATAATAAAATAAGAAAACATTAAAAATATTTTTTGCTTTTTGTTTGAAAACAATCGGAGTTTCCATTTTCCAAGTTATGGCGAAAAGAAATCCTCGTGATCTGTATTATGTATTTTATCGTTCATCAAACTTGCGATATTAATTTTATTCACCTTTTTCAGACCTCAAAAAAATGGCCAGCCGTTAATGAGATAATTAGTGGGGTCCCCCTTGGGCACTAACGGATGTCATCTGAGCACTTTTAAAAATTGAAGAACCATAAGACATTTTTTGCTGATATATGTGTACACATGCATGTAAAGTAAACAATTATTACTCACAATAAACCTTTTGAAAGCCATGTTTTGCACCTACTTTGCCAGCCCAAATTTATTGCTGCGTGGTGTTGCCTTATGACCATTTCATGTGGTATAAATTTCATTCAAAACAATTCTTTCCTGAAAGTGTTTCCTTAGTGTGGGGTCCATGGACCCACGCCCCCCCGGTCCCTCAACTCAACATAACAAGTGGTAACCATGAGAGTTCTAAATTTTCGCGTAAAAGTGGTAATATGTTTTACTGTCATCGAGTACCTTTGAATCATGAAAAAAGGGGGTATTCTGAGCAATCCTCTCCGCGAAATTTTAAAAATGGTATCACAGAATTCGCTTGTCAAAAGTAGGGTACAACATGTTCACAATACTGTTTTAAAGGACTTGTACATAACGCTTCAAGGATGTTTATCTTGTTGCAGTAAAAAATATACAGTATTGTAATAATCCCAAATTGAAGACACAGGATCATCTGGGAGTACAGCAGACCAAAGTAATGTTATACTTGTATGTTTTTGTTCTTATTAATATGTGAAGTTATAAGAGTCATTGAAAAGGGGTGTCTGAAAATCTGGTCATTGAAAACCTTGAAAATAGGGGGTAATTTTTAACCGAATTTTGTCTCGATTTTGGCAAAAAAGGGGGGATAAAATCAATGAAAAATCATTGAAAAGGGGGGTTTCGAAAAATGAAGAACCACATGGGTTTACCACGTTTTACTTTGATTTGAGCGACCGGGGGACCCCCCCCCCTTGGGTACTAACGGGAGTGAAAACTCATTGGGTCAATTAAGGTTAAGGCCAATCGCGCCACACCTGACCTCACTTGTAAGACTCTCACCTCAACTGAATACCAACTGAAATATCTGTGATTTCACAAATCGGACCAGCTTCGAATTAATAAATCCGTCTTTAATGAATTCTATGGACAGGCCTGGCGTGTTCGAATGAGATGGGATAAAAGCACGTCTCTCTTCATGTGTCCAACACTGTGGTTGTCAAGTTATGATCCAGCCAGAGAATGGGTACAACGTCTGGCTGCTTCACTGAATTCCGCAAGGTCTTTTTTGTGCATTTTTTTTGCTCCAGCATGGGGCCATACCCATAGATGTTCCAATTTCTGTGGCTGCTTTCCACAACCACAGGTACGGTAGTGTCCTGATCTGCTTCCAATTAGCCCACTCTGCAAGGAAACCTTAGATCGCACGATTCTGGTACTCATTGTTGAGGCATCTCCTTTCAGCCCATGAGAGTCAGCTCCATGTGGAAGTTGCTCACCAGGTTAAAACCAATAGCGAATCCCTAACTCCTTAGAGACAGTTTAAAGAGGTTGGACTATGCGTAAAAACTCTTCTCTCTCTCTCTCTCTCGGATTTAAGGCGGTTGGCATCAGGTATCTGTATCCGACATAGGTGCTTCACGTTAGACACTTGGCAGCTATGCTCTTGCATGCTACGGCGGATGTCTGGTTGAGCAATTCCGCCAGGATGTGTAAGTTTTCCGTTGTGTGTGACGGAGGCATCCTGTGATAGGCCGGCAGGAGGCATTAAACGCCGATCAACTTGTGTTTTTGATCTTTCCCCTTACAGGACCAGCATACATCTGCACTGAGTAGAACAGCAAGTGGGCCGCATCGATCTTAGGTAATGTGGGCGAGCCATCCCATCTGTATAAACCAGTGGGTTTGTTTCAAGATTTATTTCGTGAACATACTTTACTCGCTTCTCGATTGTGGGGAGAAGAGAGAGAGAGGAGAGGTCAAATGTAGCGCACATTGAAGATATTTAAAATTTAATTTTCTTTTAAAACATCCATGATGACCTGAGGTGGTTTGTATTTTTCATATTTATTCAATCGATTTTTTTATTGATACCACGCGTTCACTACTAAAACTACTACAACTACTGCTACTACTACAG
>JAMKCH010010380.1:0-28424 GCA_023653785.1 Ophioderma brevispina | reverse complement strand
TTTCTTCTATTGTTTCATCTCGAGAGCGAGGACCAACCCTGACGTTAATACAGGGTATTAAAAACATTTTCAAGAAGAAAGGAAGCGCTGATCAATTACGGACCTTTCAAAAACTTTTTCGGCGCTTGAAGGTAATGATATACAGAGGGATAAAGAATGGCTGGGTGCCGGCGCCGGTGCGCGCCTTGGGACTATGAAAGTATCCCAATTATGGGGACACCCGCTCGGGCCTTTTTTTAGGCGCGGCAGGCATGAAAGTAACCCAATTGTGGGCGGTAAACCGCGGCGTTGGCCACACTGATTTCACTTGAGTATTTTTTTTTTTTGTGGTGTTGCTATGCTCATAAATTCTATAAAATTCCACTTAACACCCATATTGGGTGCATCTTTGTGGAGGTCTGCTATTGTGCTCTGTTCACTGATCACGCCACCATTGTGTTTTTACAAATCCTTGTCAAATTGTATTCCCTTTTCACCTCCACGTAAAAACACACAGCCCAGCTTCGTGAGCCCATAGTTCAGTGCAGTTGCCCGCTGGTGGTCACAATTTTTGGAGCTCATCCTGTGCTTAACAAGAAGTCAGTTTAAGGAAACATTTTTCACTGTAACTTTGTTTTTTCTATTCCTAGTTAAGTATCAACCTCTCCTACTACTAACAAATTATATATTCCTTTCTTACCAACATCATTTTGATTTTGTTGATAATTTCTATTTTTTCTGATCGTTCCTATCTGGGCTCATCTTCAGTGATAATTAAATCCTGCCGACAATGCTATTTTCGCTGTAACGAATAACAAAAACGCACGAGTTTGTCAGACCATTGAGGCAAGTAATAAAATGTTTCGCGACTCGCCGATGTCAAATTCCCCCTTGTGCAACACTTGAGACTCGAGTGTTGTGCATTACTATTGTGTTAAAAACAGCACACTTGTTTTAGCACTACGCACAAAGCCAGAACCCACGTGGCAACGCTATCTGACGCCATTGTGGGAAAGGAAAACATTTTATATGATCTTTGCATTGCTTAAACTATCTCAACAAACTAAATGCCTGACGATTTACATGAACCCCCCCCCCTCTAGATCATTTTATATTTGATGGAGCCCTGGGGAACTCACGACAAAAGTGTAATTTTCCATACGGCTGTCATGGGCTTGGGCGGTACTATAGCAACAGTATGCTGTAAATTTACGCGGGTGACCCTTTTCCTTGGGCTTTCCTTATGCTCAGTGGTGAGAGACCAAATTCGCAGGGAACCAGCATAGCTGTAAATGCGGGGGGGTAGGACCTTGCCAACCTAACAGCAAGAGAAATTCAAAACGGATATCAACTTCCGGGTGCTAGTCTGGTTTCAAAGACTTAACTTTAGGAGTGCCGCTCTTACACGTATCGAACGGTTACACACAACAGCACTTGACTAAAAGACTGGCCAGATCCGAATATTTAAAATAAAAAATTGCACGTTTTTGTGCAGCGAAATTATCGTAATGGAAACCCCCATATGGACCGAAACGAGGCCAGCAGGCCTTGTCTTTTGAGGTGTGGGAGTGCGATAGCACACCATCCCACACCAAAAATTGTCTTGAGGTGTGCGATTTTCAACACACCTAAATCTGGTAAAATAATACCAATTTGATACAAATTCCACACCTACAGCACACCTGACTCATCTTCAGAAGTGCTTTTTTTATAACATAGGCATTTTTAAAAGAACAAGGCCTGGAGCAATTCATGTCCCTACCGCCCCCCCCCCCCCCCCCCCCCCCCCCCCCCCCCCCCCGCCCCCCCCCCCCCCCGCGGTACATGCAAATAAGTGATCAATTGCGCAATCATACAAGCCCCCCAACAAGCCACGTTGAATTAAAATGGCGCATTGTCCTGCCCAATTTCCCTGTACAATTGAATATATATACGTCAACTTTTATCAGCTACCATTTTTATATTTTATACAAGACACACAAAATCAAATGAAATAAGGTGGTAATTAATTGTTCATGTTTTCTCTGCAGCCAACGGCAGCCAAGCTAGAAGTACACACGGGACTAAACCCCGCCGCGTGAAAGTGCTGGATCTAGGGGCAGGGTCTGAAAGAGGGGTGGGGTACAAGTAGTGAAGTGGTGTTTCTTTTTCGGAAGTTCTCTCGCACTTATAGTCCTGTGCACAGTTTTGGCGGGGAGGGAGTCCGGGGCCCCTATTCAAATAGTCCAGTCTCAATTTGTTTTTTTTTGATGGGGAAAAAACATAGACAATGCACTGTGATTTTCGGCCTACACCGTTTTTATTAATCTCTCTCTCTCTCTCCTCACAACACACACACACACAACCAAGCGGCAGCCGTAAATAAACCCTAACCAGGACGGTCGTTTTGCCGACCAACGGCCCAAATGCAACGAGGTGCAATCTATTTTTATTTTTTATTCGGCCCAGATTCAACAAGAAACACAAATTTTGCTTTCATTGCATCCTGCCGTTTTTCCCGGCACAGAAAAGTAGCGTAAGTCTTAAAGCCCAGAATGAACGAGGAACATCTGCGTCATTTTGCCACGGAAGAACCGTCCCAGAATGCACGAGAAAATGGTCATTTTCCGGAAAGACGTTTCAGATGCAACGAGGAACATCGCGTCTTTTCCCGGAAGACGGCCCAGATGCACGAGGAACCTCGCTCATTTTCCAGAAGACGGCCGCAGATCAACGAGGAACATCGTGTCATTTTCCCAGGAAGACGCCCACAGCGCAATGACACGCATTGCACCTTCTCTTGCTCTGCGGGGAAACTGACCGAGATGCAATGAGAACCACAAAAGCGTCCCAGGGCGGAAAACGTCCCAAAATTCAATTATAAGCAATTTAATGTAACTAGAGCTAATCGAATTCACAAAATTATATTTGGTTAACAGCGAATAGAAAGATTTACAAGGCCTATATAGTAAAATGTTTACGCGTAAGCCAAGTTTAAAAAGCTTCCTCCCCGCCAATTTCGCAGTGGCTTCACTTCAACACGCAAGGCCTATAGGTTAAAAACGTGAGGAAATTCTTTGCGTAAGGAAGTTCAAGCAAGGCCTATCGGAAAAAAAGCGCCGCCGTGGCCAGCTATACGTTAAATTATAAAGCTTTGGTGTAATTTGAGGGTTAAAAAGCGTCCAAAATAAGAGAGTTAGGTTACTTTGCCGTGCTTTTTTTACATGGAGCCGTGTCCCCCTCTCCTTCCCTTCCCCCTGCCACTTTAGATGCAACTTTCTCACGTTTAACTATAGCTGCCCTAAAAGCCGGCGCATACTTTATCTGTTCTTTGGGCGCCAGCTTCAGGCTAAACCCACAAATGCCCTCTACATGCATCTTCCTCCGCCCGCCGTGCTCCAATTAACATTATCATCATATTCTCATCTAAGTTTAATTGACATTGATCCTTTCATAGGCCTATTTTGAGAGCACGCCCTTGCTTTTTCTTTCCATGTGGGCTCCCCCGGCTATCCTTCTGCCTTTGTTTCACGGATTATTGATCCTTTTAATCGGCATCTTTTGAGAGCACTCTCTTCGGCAGCAGACCCGGCTTTTTCCCACTAGTCGGTGATTTTCCGAGAGGCGGCCTCTGTTTCACATTCACGGATAATTGATCCTTTTCATCGGCATCTTTGAAGCACTTCTCTACTTTATCTTCGGCAGCGCTCTCCATCGGATCAATGATCCGTGAATGAACGAGGTATAATTTAAATCGTGATAATATAAGCGGAGAGCCTCTATAGGTAGGGCTAAATTGGTTCGGGTTTGAACCCTGGCCGGCGGCCCGGCAGACCAGTGTGGTATTTTATTCCCGGGAGGCGGCTCCTCTCTTCTCTCCCCTTATATTCATCACAATATTAACATCTACCTCTTTCTTCACGGATCATTGTCCGATGAGAGCCGCTTCCCCCCTTCCGGGCAAGGAACCGGGTCATGTCCCGTCTAAACCGTATTTCGCTGGGCCGTGAATCGTCACGAATCAGACACACCATCCTCTTACTATATATACGTTCGGTCCCGCAAGTCAGGCTCAGGCCGCTACAGGCCGGCTTTGTTTCTGACCTCTTCACATCATACCTAAAAAAGCTGGCAACCCTAGCGACCTTAATGAGGAAGCCCACCCAAATGTAACAGCCCCAGCGCGCCGCGCTCACCGTAACTCTGCGCATGTTGCATTTTTGTACACAACTCATGTAAACGCTACCAAGAAGCATCCCTAGATACAAATCCAGATTTCGCATACGGCACTGGTCCATTTTTAAAGATCTCTCCTTCCATCGGGAGCCGCTCTCGTAAAATCACCCCTAGTGGAAAAATACGGTGCTGCTGGCTAAAAAAATGTTGGCACACGGCTTTTCACGGTGCAAAATAACACTATCCTCTCCACATCCGTCCGAACACTTCATCCCCCGTGGCTTGCCTTGGCTTCCAACCAAAACTTTCCTCACGCTGCGTTGGCAGGGGTTTTGGCGGGCAGAAGAGGTTAGGTTAAAGTTTGGACTTTTTGAAAAAGGAAGTCAAATTGGTTTGTGTAAATAGTTTTTTGTAATGAATCTGACTTCCTCTATTTTTTGTTTGCAATATCCTAGTCGGTAACGCCCAAATGCATGAAAACAACGCGCCATTTTCCCGGAAGCCGTCCCAGATGCAATGAGAAACATTGCGCTAATTTCGATCTTCTGCGGGAAATCCCCTATGCAACCGAAGGACATTTGCGGTCATTTTCCCGGAAGTAACGTCCAGGGGGTAGGATGCAATGAAACGCATTGCACCTAGTTCGATCTTCTGCGGGGCAATCGGGCCAGATCAACTAGGGACATCGCGTCATTTTTCCGTAAATACGGCCCAGATGCAACGAGGGACGCAATCGCGTCATTTTCCGATAAAGACGGCCCAGATGCAGTCAAAAGAATCGCGTCATTTTCCGGGGAAGACGGCCATATTGCCACGAGGAACAATCCGCGTCGCTTTCCGTATGACGGACCAGATGCAACGAGGCACATCGCGTCTTTCCTGTACGAGGCTGGCCCCGATGCAATGAGGTGCAATGAGGTCATTTGCGCGACCAAAAATAGTTGGTGACGGCCGAGCTGCAACGAACATTTCCGACCGTTGCCACGTTTTCGTTTGGCACCTCATTGCGTCTGTGCCGATGCTTGGGTTAATCCAACACACACATAGGCCTACATACATGCATGCATACATGCATGCATATCAAACACACACTCCGCAACAAGGCCTACATACAGACATACATTATACACACATACATACACACACGTTGTATGTACATACAATCATTTACATACATACACATACATACACACACACATAACACACATACACACACACATATACCCATACATGTCATCACACCACACACCCTCACACCATTTTATAATTTATATAGGCCTATAAAACTCATCTGACTTTTTGTTCAACCCGTTTTTCAACATCACGCAATGAGACAAATCAGTGTAAATATCCGTGACTATCGCGATCTCGATCGCGTAATAAATGTTCATTGGCACCAAAACTTCACGTTCCGCTCAACCAGGCGGCTGCGGTCAGTCCGTGTGAACATACGGTTGCCAGAAATTTCACATACGTAGAAAGCACCCGCGTCCATATGTGTTTTAAACAACCGCACACACATCGACATGGAAGATAACCCAAAAACGTTGTGATGATCATTTGCATTGCTTTTGAGCAGATCATGAACAATAATGGGAGAACAATTGGTTTACCTCTATTTGGAATCCCATTCGACTTTTGCTGACTCGGAGCGTAATTTCACACCTTTCGAGAAATAAAACTGAGCGATTCAATGCACAGTCTAGTACTTTTTTCGGTCAGCGTCTTCGACAGAGAAATCGCGTCACTTTCAACCCGTCCGATTTTTGAATAAAAAACCTTCGGATCGACCATTTGGCAAGTCTCTCTCTGTGTAAATCATTGTTTAGCACTACATATTAAGCGTTTTTAATGATAATAGCTAACAAACTTTCAATGAAATATCACAAAGTTGAACACTACCTCTACTACTCTACTTGAATTTTCGAATAGCTGCCGGCTGTCTTAAATAAATCGGATTCCTGTTGTCTGCTGCCAATTTTCACCACCGAGATGAGGTAATGGACGCCACACTCGCGGGCTGCCGATTTTTTCGCTAGGCGCTACCACAGTGGCATGAGTGACAAAAGCAAAATTCTTTCCTAAAATTGTGTTCTAGCCCAATTTACACGAGACCCTTTTTCCCTGTTCATTTGAAAGAATGTAGAATTGGTCCTAAAATGTCTCTGTTTAAATTTGGTCCACTTTCCTCCATTTTAACTGGCACCTCAATATGCTTGTGAATAGAGCAACTGCTCGTATTTTTTCAAAGCCATAGTCAACCCCATAGGACCCACAACTAACCGCCTTTGGAATGTTGATGGGTTTTGCAGGCAGTTACACGAGGTTTGACCAATCAGGGAGGTTCAAAATGTTTGCCCTTGATATGTCTGAAGTCCAGTGCAGGTCTCCAGTATACATATCACATTTTGTGTTTAAAATGACCAAGAAATCAGTACAATTATAAACTGGTAGAGTTGTATCATGAGGAGGAAGTGTTGTGGAATGTTAAACATAAGGATTATTTCAACAAGAAGCTAGGACGCAACTCAACAGAATATTTTTTCCCCTGTTCAGTTGTTTGTATGCAGTCAAAGGCAATGTTTTGGTGATCAAAGCAAGAATTTTCTTTCTCCTGGCTACTGTAGGAGCCATTGTTAAATTAGCAACTTGCAGAGTTCCCTCTAAATTATAACTATGTCATATTTATACCTGAAACTGGATTTCTAGCTCATCAATACCACATCATCACAGTGTAGAAATTCACATTTTGTGTATATATAGCAGAATGGCATTCCAAATTAGGGTAGCCCTGGTCAAATGAGGGCAACTTGCCAGGACCAAAATGTCCTCGTGTAAATTGGAACTCAGTGCAAGTCATTAATCACAAATTTATGGGACAGTCAATTCAAATGTCTCCGTGTAAATTGGGCTTTAGACTTAGGCAAGAAAAGGTAATTTGTAATTCATATGATAGGGTTAAAACAAAAAATATAAATTTGAGTTTTAGAATATTTATTAAGAACCCTGCTAAGTCTAAGAAAGTTCAAATGAAGTCAATCTGTTACCTGGTTTTTGCAAAATTCCAATTTCTAGCTTGAGATAAGTTGACCAGTCCCAACGCAAAAAGATTGCAACCTGCACATCACATTAACCCCATTGACCCATGTACAGAGATCGGAAATGCTAATTAATTTGCGCTAACATGGCTAATGATCCCTGCTAATGACAATACAAATTTACCGCGTCCATTGTGACGCAAGAGGTTCAACAAACTTCGGGACCGCTCGGTCCCTTCGCCAGTGACGTCATCGACCTTGGCTGGGTCAATATGCCTGCGCGATGCGAATCTGAACCTTGGAAATTTGTTACTTAGCATGATTCATCATGCATTATAATGCATCTGGTTTACACTTTTATCATTGTCTTTTGGCCGCTTGCATTATGGGCACACACCAGTAAATAACTGCCCCATTGAAATACACGCAAATATGCATGTTTTGAAAGCGAGATTTCAAACTGAAGCGGCAACATTTCGCATACAAGTTATATATCAATGGATTGGAAATCGATGAAATTTAAACATATGTTTCAATGTATGGGGGGTCTTCCAATTCGTTTTTCCGATACGAGACCCTAAATAGCGACCGTACTATTTTCCACCCGTTTTCGGGCCTGCAAACTCGTTTACGCCATCTTCATACACCGAGGGCCTACTTCTCTGTGAAAATCAAAATTTTGGGTGCAGGAAATGCTCATCAACTATTGAAACACAAAGTAGCCAAAACACCAGGACCCATCCAGAAATCACCAAAAAATGCTCTCCCTCCCCTCCCAACCCCCCACCCCCACCACCCATCTCTGCATATTTCCCCAACTCTCAATGATGCATCCGTGATCGTTGAAAATACACACATTTGAAACTCATCGGCATATACCTTTACATTACAACAGTGGCTCCCTAATTGACTTGCACTTCTTGAAAAGACCACCCATGTTGAGTTCAAGTCTTTGTGGTTTACCGCCCGACCCTCCAAAGTCCGACTTTTAATAAAATGTTGGGTGAAAAGTGCTGTCGGAAAAGCATTTTTCAAAAGCAAATCTCTGAATGAAGCTTGTTTATATAGTAAGGTATTTGGTGTCAACCTTGTTTTTGGATGTCAGAATGTGGTCGTCAGCCGGATTACCAGCAGGTTAAAATGGGTCGTCCGGCGCTAGTTTTGGTAAATTCTGAGGACCGAATTACCGCTGTTTCGAACGCTGGTTCTGAGGATTGAGGAAAAGCCCAGTCGGGGGAAAGTTAACCCGATCGGTGGGTAAATAGTCTTAAAAATGGCCAATTTTGAGTGATTTTCATCAAAATATTCTGATTTTTACCTCAAGTTTTGCTTTCAAGGGGAGCACCTTTGCCTCTATTGGCTGCGCCACTATGCACTGCATCTGCATACAATGATGGTACGCCATTTTGGTAAGAATGCATATGTACGTCTGAAATGTACTGAGCCTTTGAATTTTGATGGTGACTGGTGTTCAGTGTTAGGCTCGGTACCGCATCCCAGTGGTTTTAGCAACTATTGGGACACGGGCTACCTTTGTTACCGATTTCTTGTCCCAGGTGAACAACCCTTCATACTAATTACTATTAAAAATTATATTTTCTTTCTTACAAAACAATAGTTAAGTTAGTTATAATTTTATTTTTTTTCTGAGCATACCTACTTCATCCCCATGGTCTTCACTACAAAATGACAGAGTTTGGGGCTTGTGTCAAACATTTGTGTTACGTCACGTTCACGTCGATTAAGGACAAAGTTAAAAAAGTTAATGGGTGCACCATTTACTATGAAGTGCTTTTTCTGTAAAATGCAAATCAGGGTGATGGGCTCTTCCTAACAACAAATACATTTTATGATTAATTAGCTAGCAATTAGAAAATGAGTCTATGTGAATGCGATGTGATGTGACGTGATGCTCTAATGTTCAGCACAAGCCACAGTTTTGTGGTCTGCTTGAAGTTTGACATAATACCTTTCTAATTTGCCTATATGCATGTCCTATGAGACTAACAATACTGCCATTCATCCTCTTTTATTATCTGCAGTGACGAGTTTGGATTCATATTTAGTCCAGAGCCAGTGTGCAATAAAAGTCCTATTTTACTGGAACAACACAAGTTGGGCATAGAGACTTGGAGCATCAAGATCCTATATCCATTTGTACATCATCAACTCATGAAAGTCAAACCTCTTGCTTCAGGTATGTACTGCTTTTAGTCCCCCCCCCCACAAATATGGTTCAGCTATGAACTGTTTTAGTCCCTACCACACATCATTCATGTGTGTACTGTTTTAGTCTCCACTACACATTTTTCAAGTATGTACCATTTTTAAGTCCACATCACACATGGGTTGAGTCACAAATCAGTATGAGTCGGGCAAGTGTGATCATCTAGAAAAAAATGTCAGTGGAGAGGGCATATAACATCTGGGTGTGGTTGGAGTATAACAATTTAGTTGTTTTGAATAAATGTAAAATTCATACTTAAAATAATATTTTGGAAGCCATTCGCTGTAGGTACTATACTGCTTCCAATTATTACTATACTGTCACTAGGAAATCATCAAAACGATTTACTTCAGCAAGGGCACAAATGTAGCACAGCCCCTTTCAGCACTTGGATTGTAACACTGCCCTATCAGCTCCCCATTTTACCGTGGGTAGAGAGAGGCAAGCAACGTAAAATGCATTGCCCTAATGCATATCGTGTTGACTGCAGTGGGATTCAAACCCACAACCTTCAGATTATGTGTCTGGTATTAAACCAACTGGACTAGCTACATTTGTTCTATACAATACTTTATCTACATGAAATCACTACATTTGATGCAATATTATTATTTTATCTCTACACCTGTTCACAGATACCAAGTTTCTCCATGAGTGTAGCCAGGCAGCAGTTTTGTTGAATGCTGAGTGTTACACTGCCTGGAATATCAGGTAAGGAACTTGGGCCTTGTATGGTACAAGGGTGTATCCTATATTCAGGTTCCTAATATAATACTTCTTTTTGCCATGGTTTTGTTAACTTCTTTGCCAACACTCTCACATGGATAAGACTAATTTTGCCTTTAAAATGTATGACAACATTTAACTACAAATTCTCTACAAATATTTTAAAACACTTTTAGCAATACTGTCATTTTAAATTGGTATCACTTTCAAAGCCGGTTTTCTTGCAAACTTATTTTCCGTTTTTCATACCATATGCAACTATGTAATACCCCCAATGATTCAATCACTTTTTTGCTCTTTCATGTATTCCTTTTGTCTCTTTTTTTATGTTTAGAAAACATTTAGTACTCAAAAAAGTCCTAAGTGCAGAGTCTGATTTAAAACTAGCAACACTGGTTCTTACCAAACATCCGAAGAGTTCAGAAACATTTGCACAAAGGTAAGGAAAACTTAAATATGTAAATATATCCCAGGAGGTACTTGCTTTACAACTTTGGAATTTTGGATATTGCACATGCTTTGTTGTGCACTTTAGTAAATAAGGATTGGGAACTAGTGTAAAGTTATTCCCGGTAAAATTATTGAATAGCACAAAGCAGAACAGGGTTCCATATTAGGGGTAATTTACCAAACTATAACATAGTTCGGTAAATTATCCCCGATGGAACCCTGTGCTGCTCAGTAAATTCATTTTGTGCTGCTCTGGAAATTTCTTAATTTTGTGCAGCTCAGTAAATTACTGAAATTAATTTTATGCTGTTCAGAACTTCACCCAGTGAACTTCTCATTTCAGGCGATGGCTTCTCCAGCACATCTTTCCCGACATCAAGCCCAGCCATCAAAGTGAACCAACCAACCTTCACTACTACCCACTCAATAACCAACATCCAGACCCACCAAATGGCCTAGGTAGGCTGGTACAAAATGGAGCCTTGGGAAACCTGGAACGCATAGTTGAAGGAGAAATGAAAGCCTGTACCATAGCAGCAAATAGGTATCCCAATAATTACAATGCATGGAGTCACAGGATATGGGTCTTGAAGTATCTGGCACGTGGACTTGTACAGGTATGTTTCTCTGCCACCGTATCGTTTGTTTGACTTGCAAAGATAATTTCAGATTTTCCTGATGGCAGTATTTACATTAAAGAACTGTGAAAAGGGATTAAATATCATTCCTTAAAGTCGAAAGCCCGCGCTCCATCTGATGTCGCCCAATAACAAGACTCCAGGTGAATTTTCACAACATTTGTTCAACTTCAACAAGTTAAACTCACTCCAAAATTTTGCATGGAACAAGAAACATTTATTTTAATAATCTATGCTGTGCATGTTATCTGTCTTTACCTAACTTCTGCTGAAAGCTTGATCAAGAACTCTGTATTTCTGGTTTCATTTTAAACCTAGGTACAACAGTCAGAATGGTTCAGCAGCAAAGGCTGGGTCAATAGCCACATCTCAGACCACAGTGGCTTTCACTACCGACAGTTCCTCATGCAATCTCTTAAGGAGCACAGAAGAAATTCTATCAGTCCAAAGGTCAAGGGAAACAGCAGCGGTGCTATGGACCTGGTAGAAGAGGAGTTACAATTTACAGCTAATCTAATCTCTTTCTATCCTGGACATGAGGCTATCTGGTATCACAGGTGAGATTTCGGGGAGGAAGCAATCTAGAAAATCCCAAATACCCATATTGTTCACGGTAGGGTTGTCACTGTGTGTATGCTAGTCTGTTAAGCCCATGATATACTTCTTGTCACAGCAAGCGATTTCTGGTCGGGAGCATGCGCAACACTTATTCTTGGGTGTCAATCGGTGTTGTGCACGCCAATCGCTCCCTGCGACGGACGTCTATATCATGGGCTTTACACATGGTGAATGTTGCACCAATTAAATTCCATCTTATGGTGCTTTATCTTCCTGAGTCAGCCGCGATATTCGTGGCCACACATTAAAGGCACTATCAGTGATTTGCAGGCTATTTGCTAAATCAGAAAATCAACAAATCATCAAAAATCAGATTTGTGTCTGTCTGTAAAAATACAGGGTCCTAACATCCCCTACATGGACACGGAGATAGTACCAGAAGCAACCTAATACGGACAAAATCGGATAATAATCTTAGTGTCCGAACGGACAACTAAAGCCACAACACGTAAGTGAATGGATATTCGTATATGTGACACAGCCTTTTTGTTCCTTTTCTTGTCGATTCTTCAGTGGAAAAAGTACGTATGAGAATTCTACAGCCCTTTCCTTCACTTTCAAGCTATTCCTGCCAATTTTCAATATTTTGACACTTTTGGATAAATCACTGATAGTGTCTTTAAGTCGTAAATGTTGATTGAAAGCGCTGGGCCGGCGTACATGCGCATGTTTACAGAGCGTACTTGGATGCGTGCTAGCATGCCTGACGGCCTGTTATCACTACTCGTGAAGTTAAGTGCACTATATACTTGGGTTGTGGGTGATACATCACTAGGAACCAGCATAGCTAGCTGTATTATAGGCTGTTGTGATAGTGGATGCACCTATAATCTATCTGCTCAGTTGTTCACACTTTGTATATGCTGCTGCTTTTTAGAGGTTATGATGGATTTTCATGTATTAGTTGGAAGAAAAGGTGGGGTGTTAAAGGTTACCTAAGTGTCATTTAAGGACAGTGTCACCCCTGGTGCTTTTGTTTTTACACGAATTTTCTGTTTTTGCACCATTTTAAAACATCAAACTATGGTTCAATAGTTACATTACAACCCAGGTTTCCACTGCAACCATCTGACTGTATTTTTTTTTTTGGCGGATTTAAAACAGCTATTTGACCATTTAAAGTCAGAAAACCTCTTGGTCTAAACGGCGGGAATTTAAGCACATTTCACGCCGTCAGGCGCAAGGGGCACCATCGCGTCGCGCTTGAATTTTTGCTGCGTAATGAAGCGTCCGCGTGTTTGAAAAAAAATGTTACTTTTGCGCGAACGAATCTTGGAAAAACGAAAAATAATATTTGAAAATTTAAAAAGCGCTACTTTAGACCAGATGAAATTTCATTTCTTCTAATTTCCTGAGTTAGAGACAAAATATGTTTTGATTCATAGTGCATAAGATGTCTTTTCATTCACTAGCCCAACATACTCATTTTGAAGTTCAAAGATAAAGAGTATTTGAGAAGAGACAGCTTGAAATGCGATGAACAGTCTTTTTTTACTAAAACCAAGACGGATTTTTCCAATGTTCAATTTTCGCAAAATTTTGCAAATTTTCAGCCAAGATAACTCCAAAATACCGAAGTAAAAGGTGAAGGTTTACTTTTCCTACGATAGCATCGGTTCTCTAGGAACGGCGGTTATTTTTTTTCAGTTTTTCATTTTTCGATTTCTAACTAAAGATATTCTCCAATATATACCAAATTTCGGAAAAGAAAGGTAAAATCAACACTTTTTTGACATTTTTCCTTATACTTTGAAATAAGCTCTATTGTTTCCAAATGAAAACCATCCCTAGACAATTTGTCTTGTTTCCTAAAAAATAACATAAGAATCATGATAATTCAAATTGTTTTTTGTTATGCTGTCTGAAACTTTGGGGCAAAATCGTGTTTTATAGTATTTTTCTCAAATACGGAAATTTTTACCTAATCGGGGTTGATGCCATCATCGGGTTCATCGTCATTTTTCGGTTGTAGAAGTGTATCTTTTACATACCATATCAAATATTTGCAAAGTTACAAACCAAAATAGATACTCGAAACTCAGGGTCACACTGCCCTAAAGGGGCATTTCGTGATCCACATCCTGTCCTCTGACTTACCGATCAAAAATTGAAGATTTTCAGAAGTATAAGTATGTGTGCCTATTCTTATTTTTCTTACTGCAAAGTCAATCTGGTCTTTAGAATAAATTTGTAATTGTTCTGGATCGTAAACGGACAGAAATTATCACAAATTGACCTGTGGGGCAGCTCGATCAAACATAACATCAAAACGCACCATCAAATCAACGGAAATTTAGAAATAACCTTGTCTCAGAGATTTCTATTGAACCATAAAAGAAATGAGGTGCAAACGGACCCAAATGTACCTTTAAGGTAATTATGGACAGTACTTAAAATTCTTTCAGCATCCACAGAATTATGGGTATTACTAAAACATTGTTTGAGAATGTCCTTGAAGAGTGGGTCATGAGGCATTCGCGATATGTACTTTGCTGGCAACCGTTCTAGGTGCTATAAATTGGTGTTGGAATGGTACTCTACAATCAAGAAACAAGTGCAAGCAAAGTGAAAATACTATAAATTTGTTATTTAACATTCACTATTTATATCCGCATTTATAAACTGAAAAAGCACATACCCATTGATTTCTGGTCCCCACAAGAGTGGGGCTAGATGTTCGTATGTGATGTATGTCATTGTGTTACGAAATGTCAGTAAGGCCAAAAAAAAGTTGTCTCAGAAGTAATGTGAAAAATGCAAATCCGAAATGCATTTTTTTTAGAAAAATGCTAATGTGAAATGCAGGATTTTTTTAATTGCATTTTTGGCCCACTTTCCCCATTTTTTTTGGCCGCTTCGGTTTTCAAATAAGTAAAAACCTAAAAAAATAATGGCGCTAAAAGACCAATTGTAAACAAAATGCGCACAGCCTTCTGAGACAAACTTGTTTTTTTTCTAATCCACATCAAAATCAGTAGGATGGTAGACCATAATGACTTATGGTGCTAGATAACTTTGCATCCATATAATGATTACTTAATGAGCTAATTTGCTTTGAACAAAAGAATAGCATTGATCCATTGTATGAACAAAACACAACAACCCATGAACTTTAAACTTGGTGTGGTGTCTGACCTCATGACTTCTGACTATAATTTTGAGTCCAGATATCTGCATGCTGGTGAATACAATGAGCTAATTTGCTTTGAACAAAAGAATATGTGGGGGGCACCTTAAGGGATTTTCTGAGGATACACATTTTGATTGGTTGGAGAACACCTCGAGAGAGCATTTTGAACATTTATTGGACAAGTAGTAAAGAAAACCAAAAACCAAAGTTTTGAACTTGCATACTGTCCTTATCGACCCTTTAGAAAGCATGTTTGGATTTAAAGTACTATATCAAATTTTTCATTTTTTTCAAGTTCTTCAATTTTATTTCATCAATTTATTACATAAAGGTGGCATTTTTGGCTTCTTTACTTCAGGTGTTATTTTAATACAAGCATTCTCAATATCAAAAAAGTTTTTAAAAATTGGGGGCACATTTTTGTGTCGCCTGCCTTAAGGCAGGAAGACACATAGGGATCACTTTGTCCACTGTTGATGTCTGTTGTTGATGTCTGTTGTTGATGTCTGTTGTTGTCTGTTGTGAAAAAAGGGTTAACATTTGCCTGTAATATCCACAACTTTGATGGATTTAAACCAAACTTGGGTCACAGGTGCAACATGGCATCCCCCATTGTTGATGAGGTCAAAGATCACATACCAAGGTCAAAGGTCATGTGAGGTCAATTTGTAAGATTGGCTGAAAAGGTAAAATTGACTTCAATTGAAAAGTTGAAGTTCAATTGGAACCAAACTTGAGTCATAGGTACCAAAATGGACATCCCTCATTTGTTGATGAGATCAAAGGTCACATACCAAGGTCAAGTTGTAAGATAGGCTGAAAATGTAAAATTGACCTTTTCAATTGGAACCAAACTTGGTTTATGGAGTTTACATGCAAACCCTCATTTGTTTATGAGGTCAAAGGTCACATATCAAGGTCAAAAGTCACATTAATGTCAAAGGCCATGTGAGGCCTATCATTTACTAACCGGCAAAGGCAGGCGACACAAGCGGTCCAAGGACCGATGTATTTTTTTTCTTGAAATGTCCTTGTGTCTCTTTAATTAAAAAACCCTTGTGTGGAATAGTTTTCAAATAACTATATATTACATAAAATGTATCACATCATTCCTCTCACAGGAGATTTGTGATACATTTTTGGAGGACTATGTTAACAGAAAAAATAAGTGCTACCAAAACCAACTCTGAGCCTCTTAGTCACCATGACATCACGGTAATGGAAGATGTACAAGCACCTGATGCGTTATCGTCGTGGCAACAGAAAATCCCCGCTGCCACCACGCTGGTCAGCCAGCTGTGGCGAATCGCAAATGGATACAGACCCCGAACCGTCAGTGCCAATAAAACAAGGACTTACTCTCGCCAGAGCATTGTGGGAAAGAGAGAAGCGTCGAAGAAGAATGGCTGCAATTACTACTCGGAAATCAATTTTGCCGAAGCTGTGAGGGCGTGTACTCCACATGGAGCTGTTGAAGCCCAGAAGAGGTGTGTGGATAACTACAAAAGATGGTTACAAAATGAATAGTGGAGTAATGTTGCTATTTGTAGATCTTGGGCTGATATAATTAAACAGAACCAGTTTGCAAATTCTGAACTGTATGATTTTAAAGGGCAGACCGAAGACAGCTCATTCTCCCTCTTCACCACATCAAAAATTGAGATTTGGGATCAGAAGAAAAGTTCACATTTTGTCATAATGCCAGTAAAATTTGAGGCTGAGGCTTGTGTCCTTTAAGATGCGTTCGAAAAAGGTCCTTAAAGGGACATAATGGCATTGAAAAAAATTGACATAATGAAAAGGGCCCTTACTGAAATCGCTTCCATGAGTTTGAAAACAATTTGGATGTTTACATTTTTTTTTTTTTTTTTTTTTTGGAAGAGTTCCAGGGGGGGGGGGGCAGTTTGTGGCAATTCCTGGAACAAGGATGCTGACATTACTGCCAGCATTTACCAAACTTGAAAAGCATGTTGTCATGAGCTCACAGACCATTGCTATTGTTTATGTGCTAATCCCAGCTAATCCATCTTTCACTTGCCAGATCAATATCTTGCTACAAGCCTAAAGTACAATGCCTGAATCCCGGTCTAAATGCTTTTGAATTGTGTAGCAAAACATGCTAGATACACTGTAAATTCTGTCAGGGATGTGAACACCTTGCTTTTTCTGTTCCAGAAATTGCCATAAACTGCCACCTCCCCCCTGGAACTCTTCCTGTTTTTACTGTTTTTACAAAATGTAAACATCCAAATTGATTTCAAACTCGTGGAAGTGATTTCAATAAGGGTCCTTTTCATTATGTCATTTTTTTCATGCCATTATGTCCCTTTAAATGTGGTTAACCACACCATAACCATTCATAGTGTTTTATGGGCCATTGTAATGCACATTTTTGCTTCTACTAGCTAAATTGCTGAAGCAATTTGGATCAAAATTTGGAATCTGAGGTTTTGATGTCTCCATGCAAAGTAGAAACCATAATATGAAAAAATCAAATTACCAACCTTCAAAGATGTATAGTGAGATTTTAATCTGAGATTTTGGGCATTGGATTCCAAGATTTTAACCTAAAAAGTTAAAGCAATATTGGCACATTTTTTGAAGAGCGCCCCCAATTTTCAAAAGTTTATATTTTGGCACAGTTACGTTGGTAATTGTCTAGGAAACTATACCTGCGAACGCGAATGCTAAGAAATGCATATTTATCATAAAATAAGCAATTTTGTAATTAGAATTGGGATCCCAGATTGGACTTAACGGTAGAGGTGGAAATGCTACGTTTATGTCCGTCCATGATGAAATAGTGCCACCTCGAGAAAATAACCTCTAACTGGACTTGCCTGAACCAATAAAACAACTAATAGATGAGCATAGACACATACATGGCATTATTTCCCGGCTATTTCACATTGGAAGGCCGTTTCCAGCAGCCGTTGAATTATTATCGGGATCCCCGATAATAATTATTCTAATTACAAAATTCCTTCGTTTGTGACACACAGACATTTTCGAGCTTAACCATTCACAGGTATAGTTTACTAGCCAGTTACCAATGCAAACGTGTAAAAATCTCTATTTTTTTGAAAATTGGGGGCGCTCTTCAAAAAAATGTGCTAATATTGCTTTAAATTACAAAGTTCCCTGGAATTGCATTTGTGGTTTGACACAATTAGAATTTTATGTAGCACACTAGTGTATGAGACACTGTGTTGTCTAACAGGATTTAATGTGGCTAACCAGATAAAAGAGGATGTACAGATTTTTTGAAGGTAAGGATCAGCCAAAATAAATGTGGGACCTACTCAATGAAACCAGAACCATATGCAAATATTGAAAATGAGTGATATCAAATTTATTCCTCGACAATGATAACTTGATAAATTGTTGTTTCAACTCTTGGATTTGAAGAAGAAATAAATAGGGACCATTATTCACAAGAAATGAATGTGGGATTATACATTGCAATGCAAATGATTAATTAAGTACCATAACTCAACTCAAAGGTTATGTGATAGTGTGTGAAAAAAACTTAAATACCTTATAATTCATCATCATCACAAATTTTGTGATTATTGTCACTTGAAAAGCCCATGGACTCAAAAACTGAATCAACAAAACCATGTTACCATTTGTGAAAGCTGTTCACATGTATGGATGGAAGTTATTTTACATTTCATTACTACAAAATTTCAAGCTTGACAGGGTGAGCCGCAGAGACGAGGCTAAAGATCTAAAGAGCACCTTCACACCAAGAAAAAAGAAAAAAAAGAAAATATCGGTTCATTCCAATTGAAAGAGATCAGTGTGTTTCTTATGTGTAAAATCCTTTCTTCCCAAACAGTGCGAAGGGAGTATTGTGTAACAAGAAAATAGCATGCAAAATGTTTTGTTTTCGGCAAAAAGTAGTTATACGGTTAAAAGTGGAAATATTGCGTACATTATTTGCTTTTTTTGAGCACTTCTGAGCAAGCACGAATTAAGCACATAGCGAAAAAATGTTATTTTTTAAATGCAAGTCTTCGGTAGGAGTAGCTGAAAAAAAGTGAAATTAAAAACAGTAAAAATGTGAAAAAATTCCAGAAGCGTGAAAAATACACATGCGAAAATTATCACTTTTACAGTTTACAAAGATATGCTATGAGTATAATAGCACACAAATATTGACTGCCTTATGAGTGTGATAATGAAAACATATAGGGTGACAAAAAAAATCACTGTGATGAATACACTGGACAGGGGGTTGCCGGGGGGTTGGGGCGGGTTGCCACCCTGTATATCATGAGGTAAATTGACTGGGGATAGCCTCATGAAATGAAAGAGTC
Organism: Ophioderma brevispina; assembly: GCA_023653785.1. Classification (NCBI taxonomy): domain Eukaryota; kingdom Metazoa; phylum Echinodermata; class Ophiuroidea; order Amphilepidida; family Ophiodermatidae; genus Ophioderma; species Ophioderma brevispina. The sequence goes on along the minus strand of JAMKCH010010380.1, from coordinate 9,141 downwards.
CAGGTTTTGGTTTTATCCCCCTGGACTTTAGCCAGAGGCGAGATTTTGTCATAGTAAATCTGTCGGTGTCTGTCCATCTGTCCATGTCCACCTGTACCCGTCAGACCCTTCACCCAATCTAGTGATACTTGCACCCACAAACAGGCATTACCAGAGGCGGGGTGGGGGGGTGACACCCATATTTACAGAAGTCGTGGCATATGGGACTGTCAGCAATTAGTATTAATGTAAATTAGTGAGTTGATATTTTAATGAAATAAAATATTTGTGCTGATTGGTAGAAAATATTACTTCTGATTACTAATATGCCAGTAAACTTATATGCAATAATTGAACGATTTGTATGAAACCCTACGCTCCTCCGATTTTGATCCATGGTTAAAAAAAAAAGTGCTGCCGGCAAAACTGTAATTTGCCACGCAATTCATAAAATTTCTGGCATAGCTGTGCTCGCCAGATTTGCCCGTATTTACCCAGCAAGCCGGAAATTTTTGGAATGTGTGCGCCAAAATGTACAGTTTTGTCGGCAAACCGTCTCATGAATAGTTTGGGAATGCCCCTACACAAAAATCTTAGTCGACCCTGACAACAGAACCTTAGTATCTAGCACTGTTTGCACTCTGATAGACAGTGTAGGTTCAATAAGGTCATTTAACTTTGTTTATTAGACTTTTTCTGCTCTTATTCTCCAGAAAACCTGTGCAAAACTCTCTCTCTATCAGGTTTTCCACTATTATTCCCAAGGAAAAACTCTGCAAAAGTGTCTCTAACACTGATGGGAACCTGTGCTGCAAGTTTTAATTGCAGTATATTTACTATTACACAATATAGGCAGGCAAGATTTGTTTTATAAGGGATATCAACTAGGATTTTTGTCATGCTATGGAATAGTAAAACATGGCTCAAATCAGTATAATCATTATAAACTAAATGTTATAATATATTTGAATACAAAAGCAATTGCCGTGTGCTCAATTTAACAAAATGCTGCCAGAATTCAATTTTTTAAGGGGTTTTTTTTGAATTGTAGAATGCACTTTCAAGCAAAAAAGATTTGACATTCCATCCCAAATTTGTATTTATTTCAGTATACATACAGTGCATGTAAAATCCCATTTGTGTTTAACCAATAGTTCTGTATCTGGCATCTGTCAAGAGAGGTGATTTTGAAATGTGAGACATGTATTGAGATTCTCAAAGTGTTGAGTTAAATTCCATTTCAGGTATTTCAATACAGGGCGTCCCTACTTTGTTTTTGTTTTCCCCGTCGAACAGGAGCCAGAACAGGGGAACTATAAAACGCGTATGTGTAGCACTAGTAACCTACTGTTAAATTCCCTCCTTTTTGCAAAGGCAACCGCAATCTTAAAATTGAAATGTGATGACAATAATCCTTGGGGAATGGGAGTAGGATGGGATATGAAGGATCTCAAGGGATTGGGTCAGGTCAGATGGGGTTGAATGAGGTATTGACCATATATAAGGTAAGTTGGAATGCTAACCTGGCAACGTTCAAGTCCTCCCATCAAAGTCTAACTCCAGTCTTAGTATGTTAGGTGTAGAGTTGCCAATATATATTTTGTTTTTTTGGAATTTTTTCTTAAAGGTGCTGGTTCCCAATTTCGTCTTTGGAATAGTCTCCTGAATTTACCAGTGTAGTAGTATCAATTTTTATATCAGATGAAAGGCCCATATTTTCTAATTGTGGTCCTAAATTATTAGCTTTCAAATCAATTAATTCCAAAATGAGACAAAACACTGTCACTTCAATGAGGATTATACCATGAACTTGCAGCTTTGATTCTCACAATTACTTGGTGGTGTGGTTTCCCATGATAATTGCGTGATGAGGTATGTAAGGCCAGGCTTTCATTTCAGTAGAGAAATGATATACATATATCGGAACAAGCACTTTTAATGAAATTGGGGTTATGTTTTTAGGGTAGGCTAACGGAAGTGTGGTTAAAGCATTTAGGTCCCAGTATGTGTACAAGGGTTGTGAGGAAAATGTAATTTAATATGCAGAGCCATGATTTCTCTTAAAGTAACATTCGGAGACCAATGGTGATCATTTCTGGTATGCCCCTAATTCTACGGAAGACCACAAATAAGCCTATCTGAAAGTTTGTCTCTTGATCAAGCTATGAGGAAGGACCACTAGAATTAGCTGGTCACACTGGCAAGTATGTACGAATGGTGGATCAGTATGTCGCCTTATCAAAACCAAAGTTCAACCTGATAGGTAGTGGATGAAGGTGGCTTAATTCTATCAATATAGAGAGCACAAATGCAGAGAACTGGCAAATTCTAGTTTTTTATGAGTATTTGTGGGGGGGGGTGCCCAGCTATAGCTGGCAGGACCACTTAGCAATCCTTTGTTCGTGTGTAGTGGGGATTGTGTTGTCACAAATTGTAGTTTTTTTAAATTGACTTCCAATTAAAAGTTTCACTTCAATTGGAACCAAAACTTCTGTCATAGGTAGGTGCACCATGGATCCGTCATCTGTTGAGAGGTCAAAGGTCATGTGACAGTGTCAAAGGTCATGTGAGGTACAGTTGAAAAAAAGGGCTAAAATTGAAAATTCATCATCAAATGAAAAACTGAAGTCAATTGGAACCAAACTTTTGTCATAGCTGCACCATGCGATCCCTCATATGTGATGAGATCAAAGGTCACGTGCCAGGGTTAAAATTCATTGGGGCGGCCACAGCTTTCATATTCTTTGAATATAAGCGAGCGCGAAAGCCGAGAAAAACCTACGAATCTAGTGTTAATATTGTGGTCCCAAGGCCACTGTGTTTAAAATTTGGCCTGTCAAGACATAACATGTACAACCACATTGCTAAAGTGGGTGTGGGCGTGGTACCAGGGTGCAGTCTGTGCCTTAGGGATAAGAGGATAGCCAATGGGTGACAGGGTGTAGGATCTCCACCCGAATCTATGGAAGGCAGAACACGAAACTCACCCAAAAAATATTCGTGAATATAGATCAATGACTAAAAATATAACCCAGGACCCGAAGATTCTCCCGAAACGGCGTAACCAAAATCTACGTGCCCAAACGTATTTTACAATGAGCATACGCCACTTCATTAAAGAGTTTTGGGCACCAACCATATTTGGTTTACGTAACGTCACATTTGGAAAGTCCTTATGATATTTATGACGACACGCGAGTATTTTACGTTCTTCACACTTAGTGAGTGAAAAACAACAACAACACAACTGATTGGCCACATGCTATCTCACGGACTCAAAGATCTCTTTTCCTTAGCTAAATTAACAGGGGTCATCGGGAGACTTTTTGTGCAGTAGGGATGCAGGGAATCTTTTTAGAAGCATAGTTTCTTCAATCGATTGGTTTGCGAATAATTATTGCAGAAAAAAATCGGCCGATCAGACCAATGGAACACTGGGGGAAATGCAACACTGGTAACATATAGCGTGACGCACAGAATTTTGATCATGAGTTTGCTTCGCTCAACAGTGACGACACGTGCGTGCTTACGCCGCAACAACCACAGCTCGGCTGTGTGTGAGAGGAAACGGTTACGGGCTTTTGGGGCTATTCCATAATACACGAGATTCTCCTCTTGGTTTAAATTCCAGCCTATGCATATAGAATCGAATCGTTGTGTGAATGTAAGGTCTTAAGTGCAATACCTGCCAATTGTCCGAAATCCCATTAAAAATCGTATTATGATAAGTCTTTGGTCAGTGGCTCTGAAATGGTGCTTTTGGGCAACACGTTGCATGAAAAAACCATGTCATGAGCCAACAGGACTCAAAGGAAAGATCAATAAAGGTGCAATGAGAGAATTCAAGTCATCCATATTTTCTCATTTTCTGTGATATGTAATGATTTCATATAGATAGACACAACTAGATTCCCTACTTTTTATTTGGCTTCAAGAAAATAAGTTAAAATGAAAAGCAGAAAGGTGTTGTTTATCCTATATTTCAATAGACAAGGCATGGGTGAATTCCTATTTGCTTCCATAGGGGATTAGAAATTTCACAAATTTTTTAACCCAAAGAAACAGTTCTCAGCTTAATCTTTCAGATGGGGATATTTTTATAGAAAGCTTTACACCAGTGCCAAAAAATCAGAATTTCACATTTTTAGGGACACCTGTTATTTAAATCTTTTGTTGCACCTTTAAAGAATAATCCTGATGCAAGCACAAGATGTAATTACATGGTGCTATTGCACTTACAGCCTTCTTGCATCACAGGACAAAGTATGCACAACAAAAAAAGGTTACTTCAATTGGAAAGCCAATATGGGATTGTAATTCCTCATTTCACTATTTGATTGTTTGGTGAAGTCCAATACAGGTGCTCTGGCCTTGTATTTCTTTTATGTTAGTTGTTCACTAATTACTGCCACTGTAATTAAAAAAAAATTGAAGTCTATGAATGTGCATACGGGTCAGAATTACTCAGATGAACAATGTATGCAATTTAGTTTTGTAATGACCTTTTTTTCATTTCAAGACAGGTGCACTGTTAAAGCAGTAATTGGCACATTTTTTGTGAAAGAGGCCCCAATTTTCAAAATTTGATATTTTTGCAAGTTACGTTGGTTAATTGTCTAGGAAAACACTATTTACTTGCGAACGAGCATGCTAAAAAATGAGTATTTATCACAAAAATAACGCGATTTTGTAATTAGAATTGGGAGCCCAGATTGGACTTAAACAGCAGCTGGAAATGCTACATTATGTCCGTCCATGATGAAATAGTGCCACCCGACCCGAAAATAACCTCTAACTTGACTTGCCCGAACTATTAAAACAACAAATGGATGAGCGTAGGACACGTACATGGCGTATTTCCCGGCTCTTTCACATTTGAAGCCGTTCCAGCAGCCGTTGAATTATTATCGGGGATCCCGAAATAATTATTCTAGTACAAAATTCCTTCGTTGTGGACACAAGACATTCGGAGCTTAAAACCCCCCCCATTCACAGGTTGGTTTACTAGACAGTTACCCATGGGCAACCGTGGTCAAAACATCTCCAATTTTGAAAAAATTGGGGGCGGCCCCCTTCAAAAAAAAAAATTGCTAATATTGCTTTAAATGGTAATGAGATTAGTGGATCAAAAATAATTTAACACTGCATTTCACACCCCCATATCAACTTGGTCTAAAACTTTACCAAAAATCCAAATCAGCGCAAACTGGGCAGAGTTCAGCAATAAATTTATTTAGTTGTGTGTGTCTGGAATTTGAATCTTTTATGCTACAGATAGCAACTTGTATAGAAATGCCAGTGTTTGTTTCTTAATTTTGTTTAGTTTTGAATAGGTTTTTATCATGTAAAAATTTCAAAAATGAAAAACCATCAAAACAATTTTTTGTATTAATTTGCAGTTTTATAATTTTACACCAATTGTTGATGTTTTCATACTGATAATTTGTTAGTTAATCAAAATCAATGCAATAGTTATTTTTGCTTCCTCATTGAGTTTGTAATCAAAATTACCTGACATATTTGGTAATGATATTGGTGATTATTTTGCAGATGAGGTATTGATTAATTTTATGGCTGTAGTATAAGTAGATTTCCTTATGCACTGGGGCAGCTGGAGAAAGAGGTGGGGGGTCATTCATCATCATCATCAGCCTTTTTGTCAGTCCATTGCTGGACTAAGGCCTCAACAGTTTCCATGCTGGATTTCGGCCTAACCTTCCACGCTGGCCTAGTCCGGGTTGGAAGGGACCCTGGTACCTGGAGTGATGAGTGCAGGTAAACAGACCGGGATGGTCCCCTACTCTTTCGATAAGGTCTGCAAACTTTTTACGTGCTCAGAAATGGCTCCTCTGACAACGGGACAACCTTACATAACTCTCCGAACCATGAGGCCCCTGGGCACCCATTGAATACACCTGCACATTTTACGCAATGGGGGAGAGCGAGGAGAATTCCATAATCACACTGCTGTGCATGATGCACATTTCCGACCTTACAGGAACTATTTGAGTATGACCAGAAACCCGGACTCTTGCGAGGATCGAACAAGGGCCACTCGACGATCTTATACCTGAGCAGGTTTCAGGCCTTAGACCGCTCGGCCACCTCGGCTCGGTGGGGTAATCAGGGGTAAATTATTTCCTAATATACCTCATCCAGCCAGAAATATAGAGGGTCATAGTTTTCACACTGATGAACAAGTGCATTGCCAGCAGTCACAGCTGTAATGTTGAGTTGCACAAAGTGTGCGTACATGATGCGCATGCAAAATAGCTACTTGAATATGTTGACATTACTTCCATATACTTTTGGCTGGAGTCATTGATCTTGCATTTTATCAAGGGTTTGAGCAAAAAGGTTTTCCCGTCTGCAATAGCTGCCAGGTGTTAGATTTGACAGGTATAACACTTTTAATAAGAACACAAGTGACAAAATGGCAGCTATTACATATGGGGCCTTCAGCACAAAAGTGACTAAATATATGAACTGTGTTGTAACCTAAAGTGCCGTCACGCAGTCAAATTTGTTTGCTGCAAATGTAGGAAATGTGACATTTATGAGGATGTATATTTGTTGCTAATTTCTTTATGATGAGTTTGTTTTCATAACCCAAACCAGAGAGTTGTTAAATAACATAAGCAATTGCAACTTTTTTACATTTTAGGGAAAGTCACATGTAACGCTACAAACTTGCAATGGTGCACTGATTTTATAATTTGTGGTGCATATTCTGATGTCAATATTCCAAAATGCAAAAAGGCTCACTGATGTGTGAAAGTTTAATGTTCTGATTTAAAAAGTCAGGTCCCGGGGGATCAGGTCTCATAGAAAATGGGTATCATCCGTGTCCATATTCATTTCAGCATAAAAAAAAATAAACAAGTGTTCCGGACGTCTGTACTTGCCTTCAAACCTGCGCTTTCAAATCCCTCTAAATTGTCCAAAATTTCCGCGCTACGCGTGAAAGAAGCCATACTCGTGATTTTTAGTACAGGCCTTTTGGTTTGAGATTGAGAAATGACGGACTCCTTTGCGTTTTGCTGATGATGTCGCATTTTTTTATACCACCCAAATTGTTCTATATCAATTTACCATGAAACGGAACCATTGTTTTAGCAATTTTTAAAATTTTCCTTTTTAAATTTTGGCCTTTTAAAAATTTTAGGTTATAATTTTCTTAAAATAACTTTTGGGACATAATTGGGTGCATAATTGCGCGGATTCGGCAATAATCAGGGAAAATGCCGATTAATCGCTGCGCTGCAAAATGCGGAAATAAGTGGCGAAAAAATAACGTCTCTAAATGCGAATCCTCCGTGCTCCTATAGGACCCAGAGAAAATGTCTTAAAAACTAAATACCCATTGCAAGGTTTCGCGACCAACCCCGTGCCGCTTGACGAACTCTCCATGAACACTTTAATTTATTTAGTTCAAATAAAACCTTACAGGCATGACTATATTTTACTGTTTGTACCATCGACCATTGGCCTATATGCATTTAAAGCTAAACCACTTACAAATATAAAATTGTTTTCACCAAAAGTTTGAATCAGAAAATGTGTTTCGGAAAGCAAAACATTGCTTGGTATGCGTTCCGCGCTTCGTGCGAGAGAGCGGCATCCCCTCCCGCGCCACTTATACTATATGAATTCTCTGTGGGGACACTTTAACCTTCAAATTTCTGTTTTACTTTTTATAAGGCCCATTTATAACCATATTTGTAGAGTGAATCACTTACAAATTTCAACTTCTTTCTATCAAATTCGCATTGAAAATGTGCGTTGGAAGCGAAGATTGCAAGCCCCACTCCCACGCTTGCATGTAGCGGCCAATGACCGCTCAGCAGCCATATCGTCGACTTTATCGACTGTCGTGCCTAAGTACCTGAGAATGTTGGATACGCCCCTGACTCAAAATGCATTCCCCTTTAAATACCTTTCCTCGGGGATATATCCGGGTGAAGGCAAATTACTTTCCCCAGATATTTTCTGAATTACACCAAGCTCAGACCAAGCCTCTTGGTGTGCAAAAATACACTAGATATGACAAGTTTTGTAATTAAAAAAAAGGGAATATTTGCATCATTTCTTGCTTAGGGTAGGAGAAAGACAAATACTTGTAAGGGTATGCAAAATTGCACTAATGATACTTGTCTAGGGGCGCAAATTCCATTCAAGTACTTGTTTAGGGTAGCTAATTGCGCGACTGATATGTGTTTAGGGGTGAAAAAATTACAAGCTTTGAATAATAAGTATTATGGTGCTTTTTGTGATTGATTGGAACGGATGATATCCCTTGTTTTTCATTGAGAAGTGCCCCCCCCCCCCCGGAGTCGGGTCAATGGTTAGGTCATCCAATGCAATCGGAATGACCTTATGCCGGCATGATTTGTGTGTCGTCTGTATGTATGTGGGGTCAAACATTTAGTATACACCTTTTGGTTGACATTATTTTCACTTTCTGTAACACTTAGTGTGTGATGGATCAAGTTCATACTTGGTATGCTTATAATTGAGGACAAGGGTCTTTATGGGGTAATATATGAGGAGGTCGGAGGTCATTCAGGGATAACTTAGGGTCATTATATTGCTCTGTATGCACTGTGGGTGACTATTCAACTTACTGTAACTTTTTAGGGCAATGATGAGATCAAGTAACATACTTGGGATCCTTATACATTGGGATATTTAAGGGTTTATGTGGGCAAAACAGATATGGAGGTCAAAGTCATTCAGGGATCACTTAGGTTACTATATGTCTCAATCTATGACCACATAATCGGATTACCTATTTGGGGCAAGAGAAGAGGGGGGGAAAGGCCCCTCACCCCTCACTCCAGTTCCCTCTATCCCTTGCCCTCCCTATCACCCTCCCCTAACTACGATTCCATTATTTCCACCCCTTCTACCCTTCCAACGCCCACCACGGGTCCTGCTCTCACTACCACCTCCTCCCCCCCCCCACTCCTCCCCACCTCGCTCCTCCCTCCCCTCTATCTTCCCCGCCCTCCACAGGCTGCACCCTTCCCACCCCCCACGGACCTACTCCCGACCCCTCCCTCCATTACCCCCCTCCCCATCTTCCCCCCCAACACTGCCCCCGGGTGCTGCCGGGGGGCCCACCGTTCCAACCCCCTCTCCCTCTACCGTTTTCCTTGTACC
>JAMKCH010010379.1:0-50661 GCA_023653785.1 Ophioderma brevispina | reverse complement strand
ATGTCCATATGTGTATGTATGTGTGTGTTCCAGTTTGGTTAGGTTTTCGTTGTTCGCGTCTCCTTCGAAAAGTTTAAGTCCGATTTAAACCAGACTTGGGGTTAAGGTGCAATAGGGGTTCCTTCATGTGTGGATGATGTCAAAGGTCATGGACCAAGGTCAAAGGTCATCTGAGGTCATGTTTCAGACTGCCATCTTGCCAGGGGGATGATGCAAGTTTACTTGCTGTATTTTTCTAGCTTCATATGAGTACAGTTATTGTTGAAACAATACAAAGAAGATGTATGCTTGAATTGCACATCAGCTAATAGATGATTCATATGTTAAATAATTATGGTAATGTTTGCTTGCAGCTGCTTTTGTTTTTGAGAGTTCACATTACACTGTCAGTGAGGAAGCAGGGAGTTTAAGTGTAACAGTGATAAGGAAGGGAGCCACTATGGGATCAGCCTCTGTGGGTAAGTGCAAGTGAGGAAGCAGGGAGTTTAAGTGTAACAGTGATAAGGAATGGAGACACTAAGCGATCAGCCACTGTGGGTAAGTGCAAGTGAGGAAGCAGAGAGTTTAAGTGTAACGGTGATAAGGGAGACACAAAAAAAAAAAAAAAAAAAAAAAAAAAAAAAAAAAAAAAAAAAAAAAAAAAAAAAAAAAAAAAAAAAAAAAAAAAAAAAAAAAAAAAAAAAAAAAAAAAAAAAAAAAAAAAAAAAAGAATTCAATGCTAAATAGAATGCTTGTTTTAAAGTTGCATTCACCTGCAGCTAATGTTTCAATATTTTTGAAAATTTCTTCCATTGATGGATTAACTTCAAACTTTTACACCAATCCGGTTTTGCAGTAGAGCTGAGGGTATCCCGCTTAAATCCACACAAATATGCAGATTAAGTGCAGATTTTAAATTAAAGGGGGATGGCCCGATTTAAAGATATGAAGTTTTCATCTTGATAGATTGGCCTTCACTCCAAAACCCCATCTGTAAAGTTTTGCGCCGATATTTCAATCCGTTTTGATGCGAGAGCTAAAAATGTGATTTTGTAAGCCCCATAGAGTACTGTGTAAAATTAATATTGGTCAACCAAAATGGGGCACATTTTCGCTTATAACTTCCAAACCAAACATCCTTTGGCTCTAAGATTTCACAGGGTAAATGAGAAAAATAGTAGCTTTCTTCTGATACCAAAATGTTGACCACTTCCGCTAAAATCTGGGGCTTCTGTGGACAAGGCTATTAGCGATCGGGCCATGGACCTTTAATGCGTACTCAAGCATGGTACAGCTATACAAAGGAAATGGAAAGGTTATGGGTTGCATGCACCCAGCCAGTAGTGGTGGATCAATTCTGACCATCACCTGGTTCGTTGGATTTGTGTATAGATTAGTGCTACATCATTTAAAGCAAATACTTTCTCAGATTGGTGAGTGCACAAAAATGGTGAAAAAAAAGGAATCAGTGCATCTTTTGCATCTTTCCCAATCAGTGGCGTACCGAGGCAGTCGATCCAAAGGGGGCAAAATTCCCAAGACGTCCTCCAAAGGAGGCAAAATTCATAAGTCATCCCGGTGATTTGCTCCAATTAAGTCTGAACTTGCTGAAATGCGCGCGTAGCGTGCGAAAATCGCCGAATTTACTTTAATTTTGCCCAAATTAGGCTGAAATTGGTTGAAATTCCCTGAAAAAGAGGGAAGAAAATGCATATTTTGGTCCATATCGTCCTCGTTGTAAATAGGGTGTAGACTATTAGTTATTAGGCGAGTTTTGGGGTGATACGGCTTATATCTAGTCGAGGAGTCTGTATCGGGTGAGGGCGCAGCCCGTGCCCAGATATAGAATCCTAACAGTTCCTAACTGACATGATACGGACGTTGAGACACACTCCAAGGGGGTGATACGGATATATCTAGTCAGTAAATTGAGGCGATTATCCAATGAAAATCGAGGGATCTACATGATAGTATGATAAAACTTTCTAATGACTGTACTCCCAGCATGGCTTCCCAGAAATAAAGATACCCTGGTTGATGCATCTACTATCTGATATAGTTGCATTATAGTAAATGTGAAGGGTAGGCTCAAGAATCATGGTCATGCACATTGCTTAACACCATTCCTCCCCATGTTAATTTCAATTTTTCCTCCAGAAATGTTGGCCATAGGTGATGGGGCCACTGTTGGCCTTGACTTCTCCTTTGTTCCCAACGACCTTAAATTTGAACATGGAGTATTTCCAGAAAGACAAGTTTTTCCATAGAGATAATTGACGATGAGAGATTTGTGAAGCTACCGAAGAAAACATCAAGTGCCTGTTTTCTAAGCCAAGAGGCCTGCAATTGGGGATTCCATATGAACTAGGATCTTGTTGAATATACGATGGAGGGATCAGATTTTTTTTTGAAGGTGGGTTGGCCATCCGATTGCGGGCAACCAGCAGGAATTTTAGCTTAAAGCAATAAGTACCACAATTTGATCATATGCTCCCACCCTCATTTTTTATTATTGGTTTTTAATTATTGTTTTGTTTTTGAATAAATTAAAGTGCTTGTTCTGATTTTATGTATATTGTGTTCCTACTTGATATGAAAGCCTGGAACTTGGCACATACCCCAGCAAGTACCGTGAGAAACAAACTTGGCGGTTTTTGATGGTAGAATCCCACTTCAAGATTGCAAAGCCCGATTCAATACGTGCTAATATTGATGGTTAACCATTAAACTTTTTTTTTTGTGCGGGTGTATGTATGTCAGTGTTTGGGCCATGGACCTTTAAAATTCACAGAGGGCCTTGAGGGGAGATGGTTTGTTTTATGATTCATAACTAGACTCCGTAGACAAAAAAACAATTGATCATTACAATATTTGGTTCCAGTAAATGCAATTGTCTAACACAGACTTTTTGTATGGAGATATTTCTGGTACTCTTTATAATGAAATCCTAAGATGAGATCACATGTGAAAAACCCATCCCAAATTATCCTGCTTAATAATTTTTTTCCATATATGTAACCCTCAGGTGATGTGAGATACTGTTATCAGTAGCTCTGCATCTGACCAAACTTTGGTCATAGCCGTATGTACACGTATGCATAGGTTGTAACTCATAGCATTTCATAGCCTTGACGCCCTCACATCCTCATCCGAAGCAATCAATGCCTTCCACAAACCGGTGAGTTGTGTAGTAATGTACAACAAGCCTCAAGTTTAAAAGGTCAAAGACTCACATGGTTTTGGTTTAGCTGTATGGTCAACATTTGTGTACTAGAGTACAATGGTAATTGGAACTAGCATTGGTTAAATACTAAAAACTATACTGTACTCAATAATTTCTCAGCTACGTTACTATGTATATGTATACCCTCCTTCCCTACTAAAACAACACAGCATCGTATTGTATGTTGGCACGGCACATTAATGCAAGCGATATGCCAATACGTGGTTAAGAGTCTTGACCTGTTTTTTGGGTTTGACTCCTGAGGCTTGTATAGAGTAAGGCTTGAAAAATGTAAGCCAAAAAATCTCTAAATATATTCTCAATCTTACACTTTTTGGATGGTCAGAAGATTTTATCATATAAATTAAGTGATCGCAGTCCATAATATTATTCAATTAGCCAGTTGTGGAAATGAAAACAACTACTACAATCTGATTGCCAGTTTAAAACAAAACCGTTCTTATCGCCCACAAAATCAGAGCTGGCTTCCTCCCCGACAATCCCTGCAGTGACATTAGGAAGCAATTGCCTGCTAGCGGTGCAATTTTTGAAAACAGACCCAACTCATATCAGGTTACAATTTCCTTCATCGCAATTTTAATAGCCTGGGACAGCGAGGCAAGGTGCCAAGCAGGGCTGCTTGTCTTGGCATAGGCACTCAAACTTCGCTGAGTCAGAAGTGACCCAGTTGTCGATAGCGGTGTTACTTCCTTTTCTACCAACAATCTTCAAGCAACACCTTATTTTGTTTCTAAAAAAATCTGCAAGTGAGAGTATTGCTTAATAGCAAATTAAAGGCCGACTCGAGATTCCTGAGGAGGCGCCCTCACTTTCCAAAAAAGTCGTGTTTTTTGCATGTACATAATGCTGCTCCACATACTAACTACGGCGTGAAATGCTAAGCTTAATCGAAATTCTTCATATAGAAATCACAACGTTTGATTAAAATTTCCGGATCCGAAATTTTTGTTAGTACCAGTATCCTATGGGAATATACTTACACCTAACTGTTTACTGCATCAAAACGACAAAATCTCGATCATCCTCAACTTTTCGGAATTGTGCATTTTAGTTACTATCTTTAGTTCTAGTTGAAAATTTTTTCAATTATACCAAAAAAATATATTTCGAAATCTCTGAGTCAGACTAAGAAAAAATTGCCTTTAAAAAATACCACCGTAACCAAAAGGGACCATTTTTCATTTATTAGTTATTAATGTGACAGATAAACTGATTGCATTGAATTTTCATGAAAATGAAAAAAGTATCAGTGACATAATTCATAAAAGAACGGCACCATACCTCAAGTTAAAGGGATTAGCAGCGATAAAATGCGAGAGCAATCAAAAAAGTGTAAATGCCATTTTTTTTTTAATTTCAGAAATCAAAGATACACGCATATGTAAGTGTGGGCACAATTCCATATAACTGTTTAATGTAGAAACAAAAAATCCCCAAATTGTGAAAAAATGATTTGAGGAAATTTGTCATACCATCTCCGCAATATAGATAACAGCCATGACCGTCTCAAATCAACAAATACACTTTTCAGCTGATTATGGTTTACCCATGCAGAATAAACAAAGATCATTAATGTTTGTGTCAATTGTATTGATCATGGTGGCACATATCACTCTTAAAATCTGGGATATTCACCGGAAAGGCTTTTTTGATCGCAAGTCGGAATTTTGAATACGCACTTTAGAAAATTTAACAGAATCGGATAAAAAGTACGCCTTGTCTTTAATACATGGGATTCAAGCCCACACACTGTTGCCATACATGCCATAACAAAAATAGGAAATATATGAAAATTTTGATGATTTTTTCAAAGTTCAGATTAGAAATAGCTGCTCCCTAAGGTAAAGAGGAGGGCTTGACATTTTTATTTCTTTCTTAGAAACATGATAGAAACTTAAGTCTTTGGGTAATAATACGTACTGCAAAAAACTGCAATTTCAAATTTTCTGCATATGAGCAATTAGCCTAATTTGCATCATTTAATTAGTGCAAATTACACAGGTTTTGAAAAAATGTAGCTTCTGCAATAAAATTTCACAGTAAAGTTGGATTGAGTGTCAAATTAAAGCTTTTGAAAAGATCTATGCATTGGTCTAACTTTGAAGAACATCTCACATATAGTGGGGTAGGTATACCAAATATGATTTGACACACATGAAATTGGAATATCTAGAACCAAACATGAAAAATTTTTCCCCCAAACTCTAGTGTATTGAAAGTGAGACCAAATCACAGCTCTTGGTCTAAAGATCATTTGGCAAAAGTTTCAGCTCTATAGGGGGTTGTTTTGAGTTTTGCCATGCACATTTTTTTAAGATCGCAAATTTATGAAAAAAGGTTTTAATACACAGAAAAACACTTTTTAAATCAAGAAACACTTAATTTGCATATTATGCAAATTATTTTAGGTTTTTTTTTTTTTTTTAAAATTCAAATTTTGATAAACAGATTAGAAAGTACATGAATTTTAGAAAATGGTGATACTACTTGCAGACTTAAACTATATTCCATTTTGAAGTTATGGAATGTTAAAAGAAAAATGTTAAAAAATAGCGGGGTGAAAAAAACAATACAATAAGAAACAAAAGAAATTGCGACACTACATTTCCTTTGTTTTTTTTTTGTTTTGAGCAAAGTAATTACATCAAACGGTGTGAACTAGAATTGACGGATAAACTATCGAAATCGAATGTCGATTTTGAATCGCGGATAAAAAGTGTTGAAAGAGAAAAATGTTGCTCAGTTGAGAATGTAAAAAAAATAATTTTGAAAAAATACATTAATTTTGGTTGTCTAATCCCTCCCCTTCTACCTTAAGTACAAACAGGTGGCTTCAATTTTGCCAAGGGAACTTGCCCTCTTCCCCACAGGGCCCGTACAAAGGAAGAGGGAATGGAGGTGTACAGGGGTTCAAACGGTCCTCTTTTTTGCTGATTTATTTGAAAACAGGTCCAAATTTAGAGAGAAAATGCACAAAACTCGTTATACATTGGTTCCAAAGACAAAAAAAAAGGACCATTTTAGGAGAATTAGGTACAGGTTTTGCAGAAAGAATCCCTTATTTTCAAATCCTGCAACCCCCCCCAAAATAAATCCTGCATACCGCCCTTATTCCATGGTAAAGTTTTACACTTTATTGTGCCTCCCAAAAAAGGTCCTTAGTCCAAGTAAAGGTTGTGTTTTTTTTATATTGAGTTACTTTTTGATGATAAAATTGTAATCCAATTAAATAACTCATGCATCTATTGTGAATTTTATTAGTTTCTCACAATCTTTATATCCCTGAGCATTTTTTCTCAATCTTTCTGTTTGATACAGTTGTGGCGTGGACATGAACGCGTGCAGGTGAACTCTCTTATGAAGCAATAACTGATTTCCATGTATAACTTATCAACTGAGTGAGGGTTTTTGCATTCTTTAGTTATGCTCTTCTTGTTCCCAAGATGTAGTCTAAAATTGTCAGCAAATATATGTGCAAAACGACCAAAATTGGGTCATTTTTACCATATTTTGCAAGAGGTTACAAATCTAATATTACTGGCACTTATTCTAAGAACCTAACCTAATGGGCACATTTTGGGGGCCATTTTAAATGACATTTTGTGTCAGATATTAGTATAGTCCCTGAGGAAGAAATACACTTACTATGTGGAAAAAATTGTTATTGAGCCTGATTTTTTTCACCAGACGTGCAGAATACTTATATAACAACATTTCCAAATCCCCATGAACCCCCTTTGGGGGAAAAATTTATCAAGTGGCCCCAAAATAGCTGACATTGCATATAAATAGCTAATCTTGGCTTCTCAATTCAATGGTTGATGATTTTTAGTCTCATCTAAATTACCCATGGTTTTCCTTTAAGTTTGAAATTAAAAATGGCCACCATTACATATAATTTGCTTTATCTCAACTCTTCAAACAAGGAAAGAAGGGAAACAAACAAACACTCCGAATTATATCAAATATATATACGACTGTCCCAAAAAACTATACATCAACTAAAAATTTTAAAAATATAAAACATCCATTTTCTGGCAGATATTTGACCTTTATTTGTTGACCATTCCTAGCTCATTCTCGTGTTTATTCCAATCCAATTTGATGGACCTAAGCGGAGAATATGTGCAATTGAAACAGAGGATGAATAACCACTTTGGCCCGTTTCACTTGAAGGTTCAAGAAACTAAAGTATTCAGGAATGTCATATTGTGAGGATTAAATCGTTTCTAAACAAATGAATGGGCTTGTACAGATCAGAGTGAATGTATTATCAATGCATTGAATTAATCAAGATATATTTTTCAAACAGTGAAAGAGCAACCAGCAATTATGTTGTGGCTCATAGGGGACTCACTCTCAGGGACAATGATCATGAAATTCATGATGTAAATTTTGGGAATTTACTGCCCGAACGATGGACAAATGACATACACGCTCATTATGTGGAGGCCAATTTACCCTTCCCCACATCCTCCAATTGATGCTAGGGATGAACAGTACTGAAGAACCATTGTTGAACAAAGAAAAAAAAAACGAAAAGGGATGGTGTTTTGTTCAAAGGCCTCAGGTTACTTTCAACGAGGGGGTTTGTATGGTTCTACCTTCCTGCTGACACCTGGAGTAAGGCTGAGACGACAAGACTGTTTGGAATGGACTTTCCCAATGTCTACATGTTCATTTTTATTTATTGGCATTGAGACATGAGAAAGTTTACAAATTGTTATGTTTACAATAAGCACAGCAACTTATACTTATTTTTAATTTAATTTTCAATAAGAATGTCTTGAATTGATTTCATGCAACTGTGTTGATTTCGTGATGCCGAAACTGGCCCAACCAGTTTTTCAAGTGTCTCAGATAATTGGCCAAACTCTGAACCAGACCCCCAAATTTACAACACCACTAAAAATCTTATGAAAGCTGGAACCTTTCTAAAAAGAATCGGTTAACGTTTAGTTTGAGATAGTTTTTTTGTTTTTGGCCAAAAAAATTAATCTTTGATTGTAGATTTTATTGGGACGTCCCTGTAGAAGCGAATAATAAAAATGCAAGATCATTATAAATAATAAATGATAAATAAGGGAATAATCAATAGATATAAATAAAGAGAAGTTGGTAAAAGGGACGGGTACAAAAAATGGAACCTGATTATGTATTAGTAATTCCTCTTGTAGGGTGTTTTCAACACCCAAATGTTATTTCTTCCTCCTATTCTCTGGATTCTCTTTATATATTTCTTCAATCCAGTTTCAATTTCTGGTACTTGGTTGTAAAATTAGAAATATATATGGCCTATTGTTTCTATGCCTATTTCTGGCAAACGTACGTGTGGGGCCTATAATTAATCATGTTTTTATGTGACCAGTATACGTAAAACTGCCTTATAACTAAACTTTTTTAAAACCCCATCTTTCGAATTTAGTATTATTAAATTGAGCGGCGTACTGTTCTCATTGTGCAGTTTGGGGAATTGCATCTGTTTTAAGTTCAAAATAACATAACACTCAAGTCATTCTTTCGAATAGACCTAAAGATGACTAAAATTACTGACTATTTGGTAATTAGAACAATCTCTTTTCGGGATTATTGCTTTTAAACAACCCTCCCATATATGCGAGAGTTTGACCGAGCTTCCTTGCAGGAGACTGCAAAGGAAAGTATATGTCAGTGAGAAGATAATTATATGTAATGGCAGCGAATTGGCAGCCATTTTGGTGGCCATTTTGGATTTTTGAGTTAAAGAAAACATCAATGATTTCAATTTAAAGTCTGACTCAGAGATTTCTGAATATAATTTTTTTTAATACATTAATTAAAAATAGTCAACTAGAACTACAGATAGTCACCTAGAATGCTCAATTCCAAGTTTGAGATGAATCGGATTTTTCGTTTTGATGCAGTAAACATTTATGTGTATATCAGTGCCATAGGATACAGTGTATAACAACATTTCCGGATCCGGAATTTTTAAACAAAGATGTGATTTTCTATATGAAGGACTTCGATTTGAGCTTAGTTATTTCACACAGTGATTAGTATATGGACAAGCATTATGTACATGCAAAAAACACAATTTGTTTGAAAATTGAGGGCGCCCTCATCTGGAAATCTCTGAGTCGGCCTTTAACACTTACTGTGCTCAAGGGATCGAGATCTCGATCAAAACATGTGGCAGGTATTATAAAATGCTGCCTTTGTGTACATAGAGGTGTTAAACAAACACAATTCTTTGAACCTCAAAACATATTCAAAAACATGAGATATAGCTAATTATATAAAATGGTGGCCATTTTGGATTTTGGTGTGAAGGAAGTCTTCAGTGATTTAGATTTCTACATAATTGGATTCTTTGACCCCAAAAACATATTCAAAACACTAAAATCATCAACATCTACTTTAAAAGCTGAGATATAGCTAATTTGGCGGCCATCTTGGATAAAAACCTTTCCCCAAGGGGGATTTATGGGGATTTGGATATGTTGTTGTATGATGCATTCTGCTTATCTGGTGCAAAAATCAGCTCAATAACAATTTTTTCCGGGTCAAAACCCCAGGGACCACACTATATATAAGCTGAAATAAGACTCTTACAGCAGGGACAGAGTTAGCCCCAACCTCGCCCGACCAATTGCGCGTATGTCAAGGTTTGTCAAACGGCCGCGGCGCGACTATGATTGGTTTGAATGGAGTATGGGCGGGGCATGTTCGAACAAAATATGATTAAATGTCAAAACATGCCCTATTTGAGCCGGGGTTTTTTTTGCGACGCACGGACACGATAATACACGTAAAGTAAACTTTCGCTTTTCAATAAGCTTTAATTATTCCACAGAATATCTTCACGGTCGACCTTTGTTCTGCACAGTCAAATTACGTCAGATGCCCGCATTGGTCGCCTATTATGTCCCCCGACTATAGTGAATTTTCATTGATAATTTTATCCAGGTTGGTACAAGTCTTCTGCATAATTTCTGTGACTCTGTTTGCAGTGCATAAAATGCACTTAAAATTACAACGGCTATGTCTAGCCCCATATCAAAATGACTCGGTCACTCAAACTGTACAAACAGACCGCCGAAGATAGGCCTCATATACATGTAGGATTAAAATCCACTACTATTCCTAATGGTATCTTATTTGATATTTAATTAGAGGTTTATTAGCTGAATAATTTAGGCTTTTTCGAGTGCATTGGCCCAAAATCAAGCACCGCCGCTCAGTTTGACAAGGTCTGGTCACACTGGGCACGAATGCATTGATTTTTGCCAATGCTCAGAAACTAAAATATATACAGACATCTTAATTCATAAACGTTATTACAGCAGATGTTTTTAGAAGAAAGAAGAAAAGGAAAAATCTGAATTGTCATGAAATCCAATGCGTAGGAATGTTTCTAACGAAAAGGTGCACATACCGCCCATAAAATGAATCGCTCCAACGTCCGCCCAACCATAAAAGTTCTAAGCATACTCCGTACACTCATTAACATATGAACCGTTGTGCAATGAACAAATATCAATGGATGGGTTTTTGTCCCCATCAATATTTCTTCTCTCATTATAAACGTTTATGAATTCTAACTGAAATACCCATTGTTTTGGAATCAGGATTAACATTTTTAATATGGCTTATTAACTTAAGTATTTGTATATTATTCTGTGTAATATTTCTTTGCTTTGCAGGAACGACTTCAGGGGCCAGCAAGCAGCAGGCATTTCGGCAGAGTCCAAACAAAACAGATCCAAACTATGATAGTAAATTTCAGTATAGTAAATAAACATTTCAGACCCTTAAAATGAAATTACATTTTGGAAAAAGTAGTTAGTTTACTAGATTTATATGAAAAACTGATAATATAAGTGAGAGGTTACAAAGGTCGGAATAATTACATGGCTCCTCAATGCCATACTTTCTAGGAGAATATTCTAAAAAAATATTTCAAATTATTTAATTAGGCATTCATAGTATGGGTTTTTGTAATACTTTATGAAATGTATATTTAAACAGAGAAGATAAGGAAATGGAGGCAAATTCAATATAACCAATGTTACCATCTTCTTGAATGCAACCAACTTCAAGGAAGCTATGTTGCTGGAGCCCTTCACAGACAGAAGTGACCTTATAGCGTCTTAACTCCCCTTAATGCAATGGGTTAAGAAAACCTGGTTGGGAATAGATAAATTATTTTTCATGGAATAGTCGTTGGAACATTACAATGGACAGTATTCAGGTCACATGTCAAGTGGGAGAATTTCAAAATAAAATGAAAGCGCATTTCATGTATATTAAAAGGTCTGTATGGTTCTGTGAATTTGATTGCATGGGGTTCCCGTTTCACAAAGACTTACGATCAAGTCAATTGTAAGTTGATTTATCAAGCATAACTTAATCAAGCGTAAGTTTGAACCTGTTATAAGTTCCAACTTACGCTTGATCGAGGTAACGTTTGATTACATCGTCGTAAATCTTTGTGAAATGGTCCCTGAGTGTTTAGTTAAACTGTAAAAATTGTTTGTTTAGATTACTGGAACTGACTGACCGTGCACGTAATATACTTGAAATCAACAATCAATCACCAATTTGCAAAAAGAACCCTGTAAATTCCTTTTAAAATCTAAAATATTTTTAATTCTATTGTAAATCTAATAAATGTTTTAAAACAGAAGACAAAAAAGAGATGTCTTTGTCTCTTTAAAGGGATTGCAGCGATTATGCAAGAGAATGAAAAAAAGTAGAAAATGCATGTTTTTAAAGTATAAATCAGGGATAAGTGGGTACAATTCCATATAACTGGTTTAATGTAGAAACAACCAAATAGTTGAAAAAAAATAAACTATTTGAGGAAATTGTCACACCGTATCTCGCAAATAGACATACAGTGGTGGCGTCTCAAAATCTGACTAAAACAGCGGTTTGTGGTTTACACCAGTACAGAATAAAAAAAGATCGATATATTTGGTTTGAGGTCAAAACTGTATGATCATGTGCACAAGATTCGCTGAATGAAAAGTGTGATATTCAATGGGAAAGGCTTTTTTCATCTCAAGTCATAATTTTGACACCGCACGTTTTATCGAAATTACAGAAAAACCAGTATAAAAAGTACTGCCTTGTCTTTAATGCACGGATTTCACGCCAACCAAGTGACAGTTTATGTTCGCAATCCATGCCAGTACAAAATTATAAAATAGATGAATTTTGATGATTTTTTTTGTCGATGTTTCGGATTTTAGCAAATTCGCTGCTAATCCCTTAAGTGTTGAGATAAGCCTATTGATTCCCATTCATAATGCTCTATTCCAAGAATTTGAATTGCTGCATATTTTGATAGGACCTATATTATGAATGATGCGGCAGTTGATAAATTATTTAGCCCCAGGAGCTAGCAGCAATTGTAACACATCTCGAGTGCAAAAGGTTATGAGTGATAATTAAATATGTGGACGTCTGGTAGGGACCCCTGAAACTGTGATTCTTAAGTGCCGCAAATGGTGCCTCTTAGGGAGAGGGGCCAAGACAAAAGTTGTACGGGATCAAATTTTTTATTTGATCCAGTTGTGTTTTGTGTTAAGAAGTTACCATGTTTATTTGTATACCATAAGGATTCAGAAAAGGCTTATAGTTTGTACGATCTACGTGCAAAGTTTACAAGGAGCCATAGGCTAAAAACAGCAATAAATCAATAAAAAAGGGTCAAAGTCAGTTGTACAAGGGTCAAATTTTAAAGTTGCTTCTGATTGGATAAAAAGGAGTGCAAAGTATTGGTGAGTTAATAGTTAATAGAGATTAAAATAAGGAATAGTGTTGGGTTGTGTCTCAAAGGCTTGCTTAACAAAGTGGGGGAAAACAACGGTCAACAAGCCCCATGAATGCAATGGACGTTGACTTCTGTGCCCCCCTTACATAGGTAACTAAGCATTTAGGAGAGTATGTTTTCTCATGTCGTATTCAAACACAGTGTTCTCAAATATGATCAGCCAGCATTGACGCTATGTGTACAATGTCTGGCTGCTTAACTGAATTCTGCAAGGTCCAGTTCTGTGTGCATTGGGCAGACCAAGAGATGTTACATTGTTGTGGTGCTGTTCCATAATCACAGGTAGTGTCCTGATCTGCTTCCAGGTTTAGCCCCACGTCTCAAGGAAAACTTAGATCGGCCGGTTCTGGTCAAGAAGACTTGATTCTTGTATGTGAAGTAGCTTGAGCCCCGTTATGAAAGTGTGCTCTAACAATCAAACTGATGCACCGGGGCGTAAACTAAATCTATTACCACTGAGTTGATTACCTTTAACCAATTGTGGACTGAACATTCATTTCCCTTCTTGGAAGTGGAATGCCCCAAATACCATAAATAACACCCTTATAAAGAAATGGTTACAACCCAGGACTACAGGTCACTCCCATGTTCCCTAGGGACCTGCTTCTTTCGTTTTGGACGGTTGTTTGACTAGAACGGACATGTGATTTAGGAAGCATTGTCACAGCCAAACATTGAGATATGTGATTTAGATGTTCATCCATCTCCATACGGAATCCTCTGATACCAACTCCTACCCATTCCTCTATGGATGTATATGGGATTGATATACACTACCGGCCCGCAGATTGGTCGTAGTTGCAGAGGAGCCGCTAGTGGTGGGTTCTTTTTTGACGCTGTTGCGGTCACATGATTTTTGTGCAGGAAAAAGGTAAACAAAGGTATCCGTGGGTGGCATGCTTTGTTTGATGTTTCTTGGATGCCTGTGGTTGTGGGACTTGGTCCCTTCCCTTTTACCTAAAAAATTTCGCTTTCTTAGAGTGCCATCGGTTGGGCCAACTGTGTTGTCTGCGGCCCACTTTCCAGAGGCGACCTTCTTCTCGTAGACGATGGTTCAGTTACGTGGCTAGTAGTGTTTGCCTCTTTCAGAAGATTTCTTTGAGTAGTATCCGTATTCTGTTCTTTCTCAATCGTCACAACTTACATCTGTTTCAGTCACCAAGGTTAGGCTTCTGCGTCGAGCATCTTATTGAGCATAATCCGGCGTCACGCCGAAGAGCTATGAAGCAGCTTTTCAGGCCACCTCTTGAGGTTTGGCTTTTCGTGCTTATATGAAGCTTCCATTGGTTTTTTTTTCTCCTTGGAAGATTTCTCAGTGGGTCCCCCACTTCGTTTACGCTTTTGGTTTGGAACTTCGTCGTCTGTCCAGTTGGGGGAGCGCTATTTTCATTTTCTAGCCCCCCCCAACTGCCTTGCCTTTATACGGCGTTGACGCCATGATTTTCGGATCTCAGAGGATTGCCTCATCCATCCGGTTTTAGTGTTCTTACTACCTCCGAGTTGAGCAGGTATTTACAAACGACCGATTATTTGCACTTCCGCATGCGGTACTGCAAAGATCCGCTGCCACTTCCGCATGCGGACGTGCAAATGTCCGCGTGCACTTCCGCCTGCGGATGTGCAACATTCCCTTTTGCACTTCTTCGCCTGCGAGTGCAAGGTCCGCTTGCATGCGAAGTGCACAGATCCTCGTGCACTCCGCATGCGAAGTGTACGAACCCTCTTTGCACTTGCACTTCCGCATGCGGAAGTGGTCAGAAGGAAATGTTGCACATCCGCATTCGGATGTGCAAAAATAATGTTTGCACTTCCGCATGCGAATTGCAAATGCATGTCCGCGTGCATGCGGAAGTGCATGTCCGTGCATGCGGCACTGCCAAGATTCCGCTTGGGCACTTCCCATGCGAATTGCAAACATTATTTTTTGCACATCCGCATGGATGTGCAACATTTCCTGTGCACTTCCATTCGAAAGTCGCAAGCCGACATTGGCACTTCCGCATGCGGCCTTTTATTTATTTTTCACGAGGAACACTTAATACTTAGCGGACTTTGCAAACCTTTTTTTCGCCTAAAAAAATCGGAAGATCATTTTGGAATCAATTTTTCCCTCCGAAATTCATCGTTTATAATTTGCAAATTGGCGGGAGTATTTCTGTAGTCTTTAATACAGTTGATATCGCCATATAAATTCTTTGGTAGATGAGCGTGACATTTTGTTTTAAATCACACATTCCCAGCATTAAATAAAAGAAGTTAGAATCTTAAGGGCAAATGTTCACCAAGAGCCAAACAAGGTTTTTTTATTGACAACCTATTCTCCTTTCATGTGAAAGGGACGAGGAATTTTAATGACGGCTTTCATCCGTGAATACCTCGAATGACAACCAACCTTTGTATGAAAGGGATACGGATCCGGGTTACGGATTGGAGCTATAATGCAAGTGAAAGACACAGGGTAATGAGGAAAATAGGTAGCTTAAATTTCTTTCTGATACCAACCTATTTTGACACTTCTGGTAAAATATTAAGTTCTGGGGACGAACTTTAGCGATCGGACTGGGCCTTTTCATTCGAAAATGCTACTATTAACATTATAATTACATTTTCTTGTGAACTTGATTTCCCGGCTTGAATGACCAAAAATATTGTGCATGACTATACTCCTTTCAATTTGTCAATAAGAAGACCATTTTCGTATAAAATCATATCTGCATTAAATGTCTTGTTCCGATTTATGTGTAATTGGTGTTCTCGACTTGATATGAGAGCCTGGCCTTTGCACATCACCGCACCCCATCAATACCGTGGGAAACCAACTTGCTTTGCTGTTTTTTTGATGGTAGACGCGTAATGCATGTTGCAAAGCCCTATTTATACAGTGCTAATATTGATGGTAACCACTAAAACGGATTTTTTTTGTTTATATCTTGGGAAGAGAATGGATTTGAGGGCTCAAATTTTCCAGGACGAAATGATAAAAATACGGCCTTTCATCTGTATCAAAATCGATACTACTTCGGGGGGGCTCAAAGCGTCGAAACGTACCTGTAATTAAAACAATAACAATACATAGTTCATTATAACTACTTGTCGAAATAGAAGCCGAAACATGAACCCAAACTATATAGGCCTACCAGCTATTAGAACCAAATTAATCAATTCTTTAACATAACGCTGATTACCTCGTTCCAGTGGCGTAAATTCGAATTTCATGATTTTTTTTGGAGAAAGTTACAAGAGATTTCTTAAATACGAAAAAAAACAAGGGGGAGGCAGACACCATAACGTACAAGACACTTGACAAACACCCTGTAATTTTTTCTTGAGTGATTCTGAAAGGTGCACACTTCAGACCCTAAAGAACGCAATGTTTCTCAGGCTGTCCGAATGTGGTTCATCAGCGACTCCGAACGAACTTTTTTATGTTTTCACCTCTGCGAGGCAGCAAAAAAATGGAATATATACTTTCGATGTTAATCATTTTAATATTAGTTTCTTAATATTTTTCACATAGCTTGAGAACTGGAAGTATTATATCACAGAAACCGTATATGACACGTGTCGGTTTTCAAAAGGACAACACACTGTCCATTATGACCCCCCCCCAATGTTGATGCCCGTTCCCGTGTTTTTGACCATAACCTCACTGATATTTTACCATAATAGTTTAAAACATTGTAAATTTCCGCGCGAATCGCCCGCAGTTTTGTTCTAATTACAATTACATTTAAAGAATGTAGCTTCTATAGATTGCTAAATTTTTAGCGGGTTTCGCGCGCACATGTTCTATTAATGGATCTTTCAGCAAACACCTGTTTTCATTCTAAAAGGACATCGCCGGATAATGACAGAAGGGAGGCCCTCTATATTATCAAGTTATATTTTCACCATCAAGTTTGAGTTGGTATTTTATAAACTACTGTAATATAGTATCCCTGTGTTTTTATCCCCAAATACACTTATATCAAGAAATCCTGGAAAGTCTTGAGAAACTTCAGGGAGCATTCTCTCTGGGACAAAAGCAAGCTTAGAGTATTTCCTCCAGCCACATACCATTTTATTACTTAAATTACAAACAGAAGATGTGCATAGTCCCTTTGTTATGGAGCTTTGTAAGTGACGTCTAGACCTGCCTTAGTCCTTCATAAGCTACAAGAGGCTACACACAGGCAGCTCTTAATCACTACCCAATACCATTATCTATGCTACTGAGATTTGGATTACATACCGTCTTCTCACCCAGCGACTCTGGAATAAACACATGGGCCCACATAAAGCATGGCCCATACCCGCGCTATTGAATATCATGAGCAAGCTACTAGCGCTATGAGCTATAAAATCACAATTCTCATGGCACAGTTCAATACTTTCAGTCAACCATTGTATTGAGCAAATAATACATCACCTTGTATTTTAGTAATGATTTATTATACCCAGAACATGCCTGGTCAGCTGTTGTTAAATGTTCCCATTCATGGCGACTGAACTGGAGCCCTGAAGATGAGCATTCCTTTGCCACATAGTGATGTGGTAGGTATCTATGCAATAGGTTGTTGTTGTTTATGGCCATTTCATTTAGTGTTCAGGCCCCCCAGAAAACAAAAATGCCAAAATGAGGTATTTCTTCCCCCCCAAGAACCAGAATCCCACTCACATAGCTGTTGCTAAATAAATATCACGCACATCCTTGCAAAGAGCGGCATTGTGGTTCTTGGGGGGAAAGGTTCATTATTTGGAAATTTCAATTACCCCTTGAAGCCTGTATTATAATTTTACATAAACCGACTTTTAGGAATTTTGTGTAAAGTGGGATTTTTTGAAACTGGCAAAATTTAAACTTGAACATGCCCTTAAAATGTGCGGAACGTTTCAGTTTCATCTGTCTCTCATGTAAAGCTATAGAGGGCTCCCGCCATTCCTTTCCGGCGATGTCCTTTTCATCAAACCCCACCCCCCCCTAATTTCAAATTGCTCTAATTATAAAAGAGACAATTTGAAACATTTTTAATTATTATTCATTCAGAAATAACAAACAATGATACCAAACCACCATGATGTTTAAATTACAAGTACAAGTAAGTCTTCTCGCTGCACGACTTAATTTAGTCGATTTCTGGAATTCGTTTTGATTATCTTGGTTAAAAGGTCTTTCATGACTAATATGACATTCGTCCTCTGGCTTTTTTGTTAAAAAAATAAATTGAAGATATTTTTTTTAATTAGATATTAGATATGCACTTTTCTTTTCCAAATCCAATATGTATTATTTTCTCCTACTGTAATATTTTTCCCGCAATATTATAATTATTTATCATATTTGTTATTGCGCATCTGTCATGAAGAAAAATAATATCATATCCTTGATTGAATTAGGTACTAGTATAAAATTTATTAAACTATTTTTTACATTTCGGCTTATGCTCCTTCTCGCAAAGTTATACCAACTCGCAATTCTCATATGCGCCATGCCCGGAGTCGCCTCATACCTACAGCATCTCAATTCTGTACACTGTAAAAATTTACAGTGGCACTTTACAGAAATCCTGTAAAAAATAACAGTATTGGCTGTAATTTGGAAATACAGGAGAAAGTATGTTGTAAATTTATGTCCAATATTTCAGGCCTATAATGACGATTTTACAATAGCCCTTATTCGAAATTTAATGATTAACTTAGTATACAGAGGAATCTTAAAATTACGATTAAGTACTAAATTTTACAAGGGAAAAATACTTTTCTAATCCTTGAATGATAAAAAGTCAGTGTACGGACATTTTTCAGTGTAACAATAACATTCTAATCCTTACGAAATAGAAGCCGGAACATGACCCCAACGATTACAGGGTGTCCCAAAACGATGGTGCAAGCGGATAACCTATACTTACTGTATTTTACAAAACTGCTGAGCTGTGATGTTCATTTTTCATGGAGGAATTTTAATACCCTTCTGTCTAAATTGTTCAAATCCCATGACAATCCCCCACGCAACTAAGATATAAACGATTATTAAAAACTCCCTGTTTTTCATCCATTCCAATGGATTTACACAGTTTATATTATCGTACATCAGATAGATTTGTGGCCAATTCGCGTGCATTGACTAAATTATGCACCTCATAAAGAACCGAACCTGAAGGCGATATGCTACTAATTATATCAGTGCTGTCTCTGAACAATATCTTACATAATCTCTAACTAAGATGTTTGAAAGCTGACCTCCTGACAATCTCTTATCAACGTTAGTCCTGTCAATAGTGGCATTGGTCTACTTTTTGAAAATCCAAAATGTCCGACAGAAGACAGTAAGTGTGCACGTATTGTGGGTATGTCCTACTTGGCCTTTTGCATTGTGAGAAAAATTTGGTCTTCTGTTAACGGTTTTGGATAGAGGTAGCGGTGTTTGGAGCTATGAACTTGATATGTTATGTGTTGAAGTTTCCCCGGCCGCAAGGCTTGTTTGGTTTTTTTGTGAAGGAAACAGGTGGAATTTTGGATTATTTGTAGGCACGTATTCAAGAAATTAAGGACAATAAACCCATAGACTCGCCATGTGGAATATTCCATGTTTCCCCTAAGTGGGGGTATCGATGATGAGAAAACATATATGAGTGTTCTCGGAGAGAGAGAGTGGTGAATAACTATCAACTATGGAATCTGAGGCATTTGGGGATGGATTTTATAACATACCAGAACATTTTTGGATTATTGCTGAAGAAGAATAAGTTTTGTTTTTTTTTTTAAATTGTACCAGAATGTTACCTGTTTTTGCAAGATGGTTTCAACTTGCATTGTGGACTAAGAATGTTGAAGAATCAATGAACCAAATCCAATACCATACCCCATAAATACAGGTGTCAGATATCCAAACTAATGCTGGTAAAATAGTGGGTGACATCACAATTTGTATGTGCAGTCTGAGGTCTCATCTATTGTGTTATGGGATATGGTTAAATACTTAAATATATCTAATCTCATAAAGATAACCACCTAATTTGTGGTGTCTTAATTATGCTTTGCAGACAATCAGTCATGGAATCCAATATCCCATAATACATTGAGTGACTTATCCCATATACACAAGGCATAGAGCAGAATACCAATCTGTGATCATCAAGGGCCCATATTGTGTTGTGGATATGGTTGCAACACATGCATTAGCATCATTTTGTCCTTGGCCACTTTAAGTGCTCTGCTCCATTGGGGCGTCCCTCTATGGGGCCCATGGGCCTATTACTTATTTTATTGTCATAATTGCTCAATGTTTATTTCTTGCTACTAATATATAAATTAAAATAATTTTGCTTATGCGGTGGACAAGTTAGTTATATCCAAACAGTTGTAAATGAAAAAACATCCATTTTGATAATCTTTCAAAACATGAACATGTTGTCATATTTTTTTCTTTTTTATGTCTTATGGAATCTAAGTACATGTAGATTGGAAATGTGGGGGCTGTAAAGAATCAGCAGAAAGTGAGAGTGTGAGGCAGGCACTCAACTCTTTTTTGGGTACGGATTTGTGTGGCCGACTTCCAACTTAAGACTTGGAAACCGATTTGTCTTTTATAGGCCCTGAAGTAGAACAAAAGGAGTAAACTAGGAGGCGTTTGAAGCTAAATTTGGCTCAAATCAGCCTGAAGAAAAAGGGAGAGTATGAGAGGGAGAGGGCGAGAGCGGGGGAGGGGGGAACTCTGGTAGGTGTGTGTTGACCGACTTTTGAACGTAGGGACTTAGGAACTGATTTTTGTCTTTTAATTAGGGCCTTAGAAGTGATTTTGAGGAAATATGTCAGATTCAGACTTTAAAAACGTCAATTCGGCTCAAATAAAGGTGCAGTTCATTATTTCAACCACCTTCTGTTTATTATTGGGATCACATACTCATCCGTGAGAAAGCTTATTCTTCAAAATTTGAGCTCATCCCGATCTTGCAGTTTTTGTTTATGATTACTTGCTCGTTTCCTCCTCCCACGGTCCCATAGCCTTTCTGTGCTGTTTGTCTCTCCGTTTACGGACAGGAAAATACAAACTTGCGAATTCTTACATATGCGGAAAACCGAATCTGCACGTAAAATTGGGCACAAGTGGAATTACTAAGTTTAACGTTCGATGAAAATAAAAATCTGAATTTTTTTAGGTTAATTCGGGGGGGACGATGCTGTGGATCACGAATGGCCCTTTAAGCTTCTGAGGCAAAACATTTCCCACAAAGGGACCTCAGACTAAATTATGCTTTCCAACAGCTGAATTATAACTCAGTGCTGGAGTGTTGTAGAGGCTGAAATGGGTATTCGTTAAAGGATAACCCTGGGGTGGTTTTGGAATGAGAAACATGGGATAGTTGGGTAAGTGGACCTGGGGTAATTGGGGAAGAGAATCTGGGTTAATTCAGAAAGATCATGTTGTCGTAACGGAGACCCATAGTTTGTGGATTGGTCATATTTGGGGTAGTTGTGAAGGGGCACCTGTGTTAGATGATCAGAATTTTAGTTACTTGAGAAGGATGCTCGTTGGCAGCTGGAAGGGGCCCTCAGAGACAGATTAAACGGGGATCTTGTGTATTGAAAAGGACAGGTTTTTGGCAATTTAGGACCGTTAGACACGGGGGAGTCAATAAAAGGGCTTAATTTGCAAAGGGCCCTGGGGTATTTTAACTGGGCCCTATAGGTAGGGTGACAAAAGTTTTACTACATACAGGGTGACGTCTGATAAGGTTCCGTACGTAACCTAAAACCCCCCGTCACGAATCGCGAAGCCTAGAACCGCGAAATTCTAGTTTCTAAAGGGTTTACATGTTAAATAGGTCCATTGTCTGGGGATGGCATTAACTCAAAACAGATTTTAAGAAAGCAATGGTGTTTTAATTAAATTTTAGGGTCAAGTCAATTTAAGTAACAACTTAATAAGATGTGTGGATCCTCTTATCTTAGTTCATTGAAATGAATGTTACAAATTCTTCCAATTGTGTTTTTATGAAACCTTCACAACGACGAGAAACGTCAAGAAAAGCGTACAGGTCATCTGTTGTATCATTACACATTTGGTCTGGTTAGAGTTGGCAGGCAACCAGCCATGCCGAGCAAAGTGCTTTTCATATCACTAAGCTATGTTAATTTCTTTTCGTGGTAAAAGAAATTTGACTATGATATTCAACACTCATGCCACTTAGTTTACAATTATATATTTAGCAAAATGCTATTTATTATATGGCACTACAGGTAGAGATAAACAAAATAGACATAGTTTGTGCGATCATAATTATTTAAATTGCGGTTTTATTATTTCTAAGCATGTTGGTTTGCCAGTTATAAATCTAAAAAACTAATATTGTGTGCATTTGTTGTTTATCAGTTATAATATTTAATGGTATGCCACGAATACAGCAGTAAACTTTCAATGTTTTGGCAATCGCTCACGCCTGACAGCAGAACAGACAATGATGTAACATGTGGTAAATCCCATTGGAATGGCATGAAAACAGATGGCCTTTATATCCTCATATCTCTGGCTTGCGTGGGCGATTGTCATGGGAATTGGCACAATTTTCTACAAAGAGTAATAATTAATATCCTCCATGAAAATGAAATTCACGGCTTCCACAGTTTTTGAGAAATCGGACTTTATCTGCTGCAACCACTTTTTTTGGGACACCCTGTAGGGCCTACTACCATCTGTTGACCAAAAATCAAGTGTGTTTAACATTGTTAAACAATCGGCTTATTACCCTGTTCATCGCCCAACCTTGTTTGAAAAATAAACAACTTGTTTTAAAAATTCAAATAAACATCAATCAACGGATTTGTGCGGCTCCGATCTATAGCAACTACACTTTTTGGTCGATCTTTGTTTAACCATCGTCTAAAAAGTGAACTTTTCTCCGGTGCGCTATAATGCTAAGCTTTCGGAAAAATGGGTAATCATGTTTCTCAACTCCTTTCCGGTCATTAGGTATGCGTCAAAGTCATAGGTATAACGGGTCGTTGCAACCCAAGGAAAAAACATGATACTTTTTTAGAAACTTCTCCACAGCATGGTTCTAACACCATCATGAGCTATCATGTAGGCTGAACCCCGGATCCGACCTTCCTACTTTATTATACGCACAAG
This sequence comes from Ophioderma brevispina, assembly GCA_023653785.1. Taxonomy (NCBI): domain Eukaryota; kingdom Metazoa; phylum Echinodermata; class Ophiuroidea; order Amphilepidida; family Ophiodermatidae; genus Ophioderma; species Ophioderma brevispina. The sequence continues at coordinate 27,510 of JAMKCH010010379.1, read as the reverse complement.
CTTTTTCTACCTCCTCCCCCCCCTATAAACTGTATTTGTAAGCTTTGTAAGACCAGTTAAGAAAAAATAGGTTGTGAGTGAAAGTTTCCAAAACATGGGTATGTTGGTCATATTTTGCACCATGTTGTTAATTTTCTACTTAGCAAATACTTTGGATGAGAGAACAGAATAAGGGGTCTTTCGTCAACTATAAATCTAAAAAATTTCGTTTTCTATTATATAGTATTATACTTCTTTAAAGAAATGTTAACGAAAACGCAAACAACTTTTTCATCTTTGCTCTGACGGAATGGTGCTTGTAGGGCCTATTATTGTTGTTTTTAATGTAGGGATCATTTTTAAGGTCCCCCCTGGCTTGAAAGCCTAGGGGGATAATTGCTAGGTGCGCCATTCCTAGTATGTTTTTTGTGTTTTCCATTTGGTTCGCTTTTCTAACCAAGGTATATTTGCCAGGGGGATGACGCAAGTTTCTTGCTTATTTTTTGTAAATTTGGTTTAGTAGTATTTTATTTCATCATATCAAAATGCACAAATCTTTCTCTTTTTTGGAACAACGGTAGTCCGAAAAAGGGACGTTTTGGGCAAGTTATTCGAAGAACCTTTGTAAGTGGTGTCTATTGCTCAAGTCGTTATGGGTGCCGCAGTGCAAGCCCATCTCAGCGAGCCAGTCTGCCGGGTCACGGTCGGCGAATTCACGCATGATGGAATGCATAGCGACATCTAGAATGCATCGTACGTCGAATAGTCGAATTTTTCTCGCTGGTAGAGTGTATTTAGTCAATTACAATTGCATCGTACAGTCGAGGAGTGTCGAATTTTTCTCGCTGCAGCGTTATTTAGTCAATTTTCTGCAATTATCCATAAGACATAATTTTGATTACTTTTGTTAAAACAATTTCTTATATGCATCCTTCCCTACTTTTAATCATATACTTTTCTTTCCAAATCCAATTTATTATTTTCACCTTGAAACTAAACTTGAACTGTGATCCTTAACTGTATATAAACTATTTTCCCGCATCTTCTCAACAATTTTTCATTGTGCTAAAGTTTTATTATAATTTATTTATCATATGTTTTTTGCTGTATTTTGAGAATAAAAATATTATTCATTGATTGAATTAGTAGAGGCTATTGCTCTTCGTACACAGGTGTATACAAACTCGTAAAACTCCAATGTGGCGCTCTCCCGAAGTCGACAAATACATACAGATCGTACGTGGTTGTTCGTACGCCGTGCAAACCTTTGTAAGCTTTTGTGTTACCGCTATTGAACGTGACTCCTCACTACTTCTCTTTCAAGAAAATGATTGACATATCGACCATCGATTTGCGGCCCTTTTTCGGCTGAAAGATAATTGATTAACTACCAACACGTGTCCTTAATGGGGCAAGTCAACCTCTCTTTTGTTGTCGAATTGCAAAAGAAACTTTCCTTGTCGCGATAATTTGTAGATCCCGCATTGTTTGAGAATTGTATAATCTCTCGTCGCGGTTATTGGTCGACCCCCATCTTGTGGCCGAATTGTATAGACCTAATATTGCTTAAGTCTTGGTTTTGGTAATTGGCAATCTTCCCTTTGTTAGAGCAGTTATAACATCACTGTTGTGCAATGTGTAAATCAAACACTGTTGTGACTTTGGAAAAGCCAATTTGAATATAAATAAATATTGAGTACATCTCCATGCTATATACATACTTGATGACTTATACCTGAAAATCTGCGTGCATTTCCACATCCATGCGGAAGTGCACTTCCGCATGGATGCGAAGTGCAAATGTCCGCGTGGCATGCGGAAATGCCACGCGGACCATTTGCACGTCCGCATATACGCATATACGCTGGAAGTGCAAATTCCGCGTGCACTTCCGCAACATGCGGAAATGCAAATTTCCGCTTGCACTTCCGCATGCCCGCGGGCATTTGTAACTACTTTCCGCATCCACGCGGATATGTGCACGTTCGCATGCGGAAGTGCAAGCGGATCTTTTTGCACTTCCTCATTATGCGGAATGTAAATTCCGGTGCAAACTTCCGCATTGCGGAGTGCACGCGGACATTGGCACTTCGCGCTTCGGAAGTGCAATCGGACTTTGGCAGTACCTCCTGCAGAATTGCAAAGAAAACGGTCCAAAAAAATAGTTCAGTTTAGGCCTGAATTGTCCCCATTTCATGGCTACGAACGTCAGCCGTGGTGTTGGACTTATTTTAGGATTGGTGCAGATATGATCGTCCCTTTCCGGATTTTTCGGTTGGCTAACTCAGCCATCCACAGATGAGCTGTTTAATTGGTTCAGCATCCTCGGCTAACGTTGGTATACTCCATTTAAATAAAACATATTTTTTGGAAGTGCGGCCCCCCCCATTTTCTTTTCCAAATATTTGTATTAGCCCCTTGCATTGGTAATTGGCTAGTAACTAGACCATAAACGTAGAGCCTCAAAAATCTGTGCGTCAAAAGAAGGAATTTTGATATTCAAATAAGTCATATCAGAGATCTCTGATATAAGTCAAACGCTGTCTGGAAATGTCTTAATATGAAATAGCAGGGAATTGTGCCATGTACATGTCTAGGATCTTTCATTAATTGTTCCGTCGGTTCAGACACAAGTTAAAGATCACTTTTGTGAGGTGCCACTATTTCATGATGAACAGACATACAATTGGGATCTAATTTCTATTTGGCGGGGGACTTCTTGCCGTAGCCGCCCGAATTCCTTGGGCATTGGGGTGGCGACAATCGCTAGTTGTCCACCATTTCAATTAGGCTTTCGGGGCACCTTCCGTTGAAAATTGCCTTGGAGATTACCCTTCTCCTCGTTAGCGTTTTCTCCCGGGTCGGGATCAGGTTCCTTTTCGGCCTTTTTCCTGGGGTGGACTTTTTTGCCATCCTTCCTCTTCAGTCTCTCAAACTCTTTTTTGTAAATGTCTTAAGGGGTTCACACGGCAGGTAAACACAAAAAGTAAATTGCATGTATATAATAGTCCATATTAAGCTTCTTGTTCATACTTTATTTCGATGATTGACATGGCTTAACTAATAAACAAATGATTTCATTCAACCTCATGCATAATTCACCAGATTTTAAGCATATGTTGCTCATATTGCCTTTGCAAATCCGAACTTACAGAGACGGGGACAAGTGCTGATTATTCCAATGGCAGCTTAATCCTGTAAGGTGCGTGTTCAGTGGCGTAATTTATTTTGGCATTGGGAGGGATGGGTTGATGAAAATTTGATGAATGAAACTGTTTTGCTGAAAAGATCCGTTACTGGCACAAGTGCGCGCAAAGGGTGCTAAAAATTTGGCCATTTAGAGCTAAATCGTTAAATGTATTTGTATGACAACAAATGTCGCGTAGCGCGTGAAAATGTACCATTTTTTAACTATTATGGTCAAATATGAGGTTATTTTTGGTCAAAAACACATGAACGGGCATCAACATTGGGGGGATGATCGTATTGACCATCCCCCCTCATCAAAATATTGGGGGAATATCCCCCGGGATTTACACTATGTGCGTGTTCCTTTTTTTTTTTTTTTTTTTTCCCCCCCCCCCCCCGATTTACCAGGAAGTAGTATCGATTTTGAGATCAGATGAAAGGCTGTGTTTTTCTCATTGTCGTTCTGAAATTTGAGCCCTCAAATCCATTTCATTCCCAAGATATAAACAAAAAATACGCTGTTTTAGCTTAGTGGTTAGCCATCAATACATTAGCAGAGTATAGGCTTTGCAACATGCATTATTGCGTCTACCATAAAAACTGCAAGTTTGTTTCCCACGGTAATTGATAGGGTATATATTCAAGTGCAAGTGCCATGCTCTCATCAAGTAGAGAACACAATCACATATCCCATGCAGTGCATTGAATCAGTGATTTGGACTGCCATTTTGATTTGGTAAATTTCTGAACAAATATTGATATTGAACTATACAGCAAATTGACCAGTTAACATCTGACGTCAGCATCAATTGTAAATACGATGCGCGCGCAGCCTCGCAGGCAAAAAAATTTCGAGGTCACTGTCCCAGCATAGTAAACAGTGCTTGACACGCGTGTAATCTCAGCATCTATCTGTGTTGGAAGTTTCGTGAACTTTTTCTTCAAGATATTTATCGGTGAAGATGGAACGAAATGTGAATATGTTAAAGATTTATCTGAAAACAATCGCAGAGAGTACTTGGAGCGACTGAAAACAAAATCTGAGGAACAATTACCCGATCCTAATGAGTTAGATTCTACTGTGTAGGAAGATAACAAAAAAAGATTGCCATCGATGCACTACGGTGACATGTATCTACCTCATCCACACACCAAGCCCATTCACGCACAAGTCTCTAAAAGCACATACAGATCCCTTGATGCTTATGTGAAGAAGTGCTTCTTTTACCAAGTTCCTAACTCCCAGTTTTGTTTCATCCTGGTTCACGCGGGGCAGAAGCCAAATGACAAGAGTGCAGTGAAGGATGTCTGGGTGTGTCTCCACAAGTCTGGACAGATTCTTACCGCAAACTGCACGTGTAGGCCTACAGCTGGGTAGGTACATGACATGTACAGTTTTCCTGATTGGAACTTGTTTACTTCCACATATTATGTACTGTCCAAATCGACAGTCTGTTAAATATTTAACAAATATTGACTGGTCATGAGGGTGATGGAGATTATCGCTCGCGAGTTGCCCTAGCATACCTGGCCTACTATCACCCCGAGGCGTAAATATGCAGGGAATTGTGCCATGTACTTTCTCGTGCCTTTCTTTTCATTAATGTTCCTTCGGTTCGACAAGTTAAGATCCCTTTGTGTGAGTGTGTTCCACTATTTCATGAATGAACAGACATAAAATTGGGATCTAATTTCTATTTGCGGACTTCTTGCCGTAGCCCCCCCCTAATTCCATTGGTGCGACATCGCATTATCCATTTCAATTATTTAGGTTTCTTTCGTGGCCCTTTCCGTTGAAACATTGCTTGAAGATTCCCTTCGCCGCGTTGGTTTTTCCCTCCCGGGTCGGGATCAGGTTCCGTTTTCGCCTTTCTTCCTGGGTGGACTTTTTTTTTTGCCATCCTTCAGTCCGTCAACCTTTTTTGTAATGCATTAAGGGGGTCAACGGCAGGTAAACACAAAAGTAAATTGCGTATGAATAGCTTCATCATTAAGCTTCTTTTAATACTTTATTTCGATGATATGAACATTGCTTAACTAATAAACAAATGATTTCCATTCAACCTCATGCAAAGTCACCACAGAGTATTTAGCTTCTGTGTTGTCACTGCCTTTGCATCCGAACTTACAAGAGACGGGGACCAGTGCTGATTATTCCAATGGCAGCTATAATCCTGTTAAAGGTGCGGTTCAGGTGACGTAACTTTCTTTTTGACATTGGAGGGATGGGGTATGATGAAAAGTTTTAATGAATGAAACTGTTTTGTGAAAGATCCCGTTACTAATCACATGTGCGCGCAAAGTGTGCTAAAATTTGGCCTTCGGAAGCTAAAATCGTTAAAGGTATTATGTAACTAGACAAAAAATGTGCGGCGTATCGCGTGAAAATGTACCATTTTTTAACTATTATGGTTCAATATATGAGGTGTATTGTTTGGTCCAAAAACACTAACGGGCATCCATTGGGGGAGATATTCGTATTGACCATCCCCCCTCATCACAATATCTGGGGGAATATCCCCGGGATTTACGCTATGTGCGTGTTCCATCGTCTTTGCCCCCCCCCCCGGGCCCCCGATTTACAGGAAGTAGTACGGATTTTGAGATCAGAGGGGAGAAGCATGGAGAGTGGTAGGATTGTACCGGGGGGGGATAGGTGATAGCACGGGGAATTGTGGAGGAATACGGGAGAGTGGAGAAGGTGCTTAAGAGAGAGGAGGCACTGCAGTCTTCACTTTTTTTGCGTTGCCGTTTTCTTCTGAATTTGAGGAGCCCTCAAATCCCTTTCATTCCCAATTATAAACAAAACATACGCTGTTTTTCTTAGTGGTTAGCCATCAATACATTAGCAGAGTATAGGCTTTGGGGCCACATGCATTATGGCGTCTCCCCATAAACCCTGCAAGTTTTGTTCCCACGGTAATTGATAGGGTAATCTTCAAGTTCACAGTGCCATGCTCTCTCAAGTAGAGAACACAATCACTATCCCATGCAGTGCATTGACTCAGTGATTGGACTGCCCTTTTGCTTTGGTAATTTCTGAACAAATAGTGATATGAACTATATACGGCAATAGACCAGTTAAAACTCTTACGTCAACATCAATTGTAAATACTATTGCGCGCCCGCACCTCGCCTGCAAAGAAAATTTTCGAGGTCACAGCTGTCCAGCATAGTAAACAGTTCTTGACACGCGATGTAATCTCAGCATCCTCTGTTTGGAAAGTTTCGTGAACTTTTTTCTTCAAGATATTTTATTGGTGAAGATGGAACGAATGTGAATAGTTAAAGATTTAATCTGACAACAATACGCCGAAGATCCTTGGAGCGCCTGAAAACAAAATCTGATGAACATAATTACCGATCACCTAATGAGTTAGATTCTCTGTGTAGGAAGATAACAAAAAAGATTGCCATCGATGCCCTACGGTTGACATGTCTCACCTCATCCACACACAAAGTCCCATTCACGCACAAGTCTCTAAAAGCAGCTACAGATCCCTTGATGCTTATGTGAAAAAGTGCTTCTTTTACCACTTTCCTAACTCCCCGTTTGTTTCATCCATGGTTCACGCGGGCAGAAGCCAAATGACATGAGTGGGCAGTGAGGCTGTCTGGTGTGTCTCCACAAGCCTGGACAATTCTTACCGCAAACTGCACTGTAGGCCGACAGCTGGGTAGGTACATGACATGTATTTTTTTCCTGATTTGAACTTGTTTACTTTCAGCATGTTATGTACTGTCCAATCTGACAGTCTGTTAATATTTATCAATATTGAACTGGTCATGAGGGTGGATGGAGATTTGCTCGCGAGTTGCCTACATACTGGCCTCCTATCACCCTCAGGCGTAGTAGGCCAGGTATGCTGAGGCCTACTAGTATGCTAGCCTACGTATGCCTCTCTAGGCCTACGTAGCCTATGCTCGGCACATAGCTAGTAGGCCAGGTATCGTCTAGCCTACATAGATAGTAGCGCCAGGTAATGTCTAGGCCAACGATGGAGCGATACTCCATTCATCACCCGATATAAGACAGTCAATATTCATTTTATATACCGATACTAGGCTTTGTTCGCTGATTGGTCAAAAATACATCCCGTGACATTTTATTTTCTATTATTTAGCTCCCTAAGCCTCCTACTCCTAGCTAGTCATCGATCAGGTACTAGGCCACGCCAGTGCCAATCACCAGACGCAATAGCTATCCTATGCTTGGGTACTTGAGAACTTACCGAAAAATAATAATACCAAAAGATGTAAGTAGATGGCCTACTCACCAATCATCTTGTCCTTAGTTGAATTTGAAGAGAAGGATCCAGTTCCAAAACAAATAATCTTATCATAAGTACTGTAAATGCTTCACCTGCTGACTCCATCGTAGAACTAAAGTCTTATCACTTGCTCATATCCTTCACATTACCTGCATGCCACATTTATTTGCATACAACCTGCCTTTTTGGTTCTACTTTTCTTGTTTTAAAACTTCGCACTAGAAGCTCACGTCTGCTAAACACTTGTCATGATAAGATTTAGAAATAAACCTTTTTTTAATAATTATTCAGCATTGATTTCAAGTGTCACATATCTGTAATTGTCGCAAGGAGGTTGATTCAGCGCATTTATGACCACCCCTCTATATTTCTTTGCACTACTTACTTTATTTATAAAACTGAAATTTCCCAATGATACCTTTAACACAACATGTAATAATAATGCTTTACCTCAAAATTTTTCTTTAAGGAAAAATGCAATTAAATTCAATTACTTTTTTGCACACCCGTATATAGCACCCTGCCTATTCTATGTGCGACAATAAACATTGCCTGGAAGTGATATTTATTAGTACATTCCAATATGAATATCATTTTTTTTTTTTTCATTTCACTAAGTGGTCTGGAATATGCAGTGTTTAAAACGAAATGTTATTTTTATATTTACTTTTTGTCGTATCACCCTGTTTATTTGTTATGTACCCCTCTGAATATCCATTCAAACTATTGCAGATTTACACCCTTATAATATGCTCTTCATAAAAATTATACCTTGTAAATTTGGATCACAGCTTTTGAGCTATAATGAAAATAGGGTAAAATGCAGTCGCTTTTCACAACGCTATTTCGCCTTTTGGAGTCCTTCGATAGCGCAATTGACGGAACAGCAATCAAACCGATACCATCACCGCGTCTCGACAGTTACCCTGTTTTGCCTGCGACTCAGCTACTTCCGGGTCACTTACCGACTCAGAACGTAAACTGTTAACTGTTCTATGGAGTCACATTGATCAAATTAGTGTTTTTAAAGTTGGTTGTTCGCGATTTATGGTGTATTGTGTTCTCTCTTGATATGAGAGCCTGGCACTTCACATACACCCCATCAAGTACCGTGGGAAACAACTTGGCGGTTTTGTATGGTGACGGTGCAAGCCTATTCAATACTGTGTCTATATACAGTGGTTAAACCACTAAAAACGGCGGTTTTTTGTTTATATTTGTTTCTTTTTTAAAAAAAAAGGGGGGAATAAAATGGGATCGACGGCTCAATTTCAGGACGACAATGAGAACAATACGGCCTTTCATCTGATTTCAAATCGATACTACTTACGGGTAAATCATGGGGTCCCAAAGACGATTCGGAACACGCCCCTTTAAGTCAAACCATTAATTACGTTTTTGATTGAAAAATACAAGGTAATTTCTACTACCATCATTAAATGTAATGCAAATTTCCTACAAGGAGGGATGGATTTGCAATTGAGTATCTTGAATTTTGGCAAGATAAAAAATTGCACAGAAGTCGCATGTTGAAATATTTCCATCCTTAATGAGGGCAACTGCCTAATAGCAAATCTTATGTTAATGCAGGCCTAAGTGTTCAAAACGGTAAGTGTGGACTTGTAAAAAACTTTTCATTTTATCCAAAAATCTATATGTAATCAACTTCTGGTCAGTGGGTTTTTGCTTCAATGATCTGCGCCCCTATATAGTTATTTGTTTTTTACTATACTGTCAAGTTTTCTCCATCCCCCATGGCTTGCAACAAAAAAATCTTGCAATTGGGGCAAAATGAAATGCCGAATAAACTACCGAACCAAGATCCTGGATGCTGGTCTGCACGCTGTGATGTTGTCTGTGGCTTGTAACAGTGTTCACTACAGTCCCCTAGTGTTCATAACAGCCCAAACTTGAACGGTATTGTTCACGTCTTACTGGTTTATCAAAAATCCTGATAAAGCATAGCAACATACTATAGTTAAAAATCCCTTAGACTGTACCAAATGCACCTTTGGCTTCTCTGCCAAGCAGCAAATTGATAACATGAAAGGTAAGACAAAGCTGCATCACGCGTTGGCCTATTTTTGGACACAAAAAGGCCAAGGGATGATGACTGCAATTATAGGAATTATGAGGCAATTTATAACAGTGAAATTTTGTTGGAATTAACAAATAAGCATTTTGGAACAGTGAAGATCATCTGCGGGATATGAGGTAAGCGATACTCATTGAAACTCTGCTGTTTATTAAAGACACTTCGTGATTTGCTACATCAGCACATTGAAAAAATCATCAAAACTCAGATGTTACAGTTTACGTAACAAGTACGAGTATCCTAACATTCCCTGCCAATGATAAGACAGAAGCAACATAATAAGGACAGAATCGTAGAATTTTATCATTAACTGGTCCGAACTGACACTTACTACAACACTAATGAATGGAGAATCGTATCTTGTAACACTTCCGTTTTCTTCTGTTTTTTTCATTCTACAGTCTGGAAAAGGTAACTTAATTATGAGAATTCTACAGACCTTATTCCTTCACTTTTGCAGCTATTCCTGGCAATTTTCAATTTTTTCAAATCACTGATAGTGTCGTTAACTGTTAGAGGTTAATGTCTGTGTCCTGTTATGCAACATTGATTTTTTTCTCACATTAGTACACGGAACCACTGATCCATTGATTAGAACATTCAATAGAAGATTCACTGATGCATAATACTCTGGAAGTTTCAGACATTAAAAGTTTAGAGTATTTTTTATTAACTTTTCAGATTGTACATCCTGGTTGTAGTTATTGTTTAAATGTACTCTGATGTTAAGGTCAGGTTTCTTCAGGCCAGGAGGACCTGCTACTGATATCCTGGTAACCATTACTCCCTGTCCCAGGGCCGGGTTGTCGGCGGCTAACCGACTCCCCCATCAGGTTTTGTTAATAAAATACAATCGGTCCTCGGACCGCTTGTGTCGCCTGCCGTCGCAGTTAGTGAATGCTAGGCCTAACATGACTTTAACCTTGATATGGAACCTTTGCCCACTCAACAATGGAGGAGATCTCTCATGTTGCACCTATGAATTCAAGTTTGGTCCAATTGACCGTCACTTTTCAAATGAGGTCAATTTTACGAACATTTTCAGCCTATTTTACAACATGACCTCACATGACCTTTGGATTGACCTTGGCATTTGACTTTTTGACCCATCAAAAATTTGGGGCACCTGACCCAAGTTTGGTTTAAATTCATCAAAGATCATGAGATATGACAGGCAATGTTTAACCCTTTTTCACAACAGACATCATGCAACACACAGCATCACATACACACACAGAGCTCAACAGTTGGACAAATGGATCCCTATGTGTCCTTCCGCTTAGGGCAGGCTACACAAAAACATGATGAGAGGGTAGCTGGTTACCCTGGTAGAGAGAACTAAAGAATAAAATCTACCTGTAGAGTCGCCAGCTCTGGCTGAGGCTAAGGCTGTCCATCCAGCCTGCTTTACCTGCGCCTGCATTTTGGAGGGGTCCCCAAAGGCTAGGGCCCCCGCCGATAACGGTGGTTCGGCGTCAGGAGGACAAGTACGCCCGATTTAAAAACCGCTCCAAAATCTCATGGAAGACAAATTACAAGAGGGCCCAAACATCCCGGTTGGGGTGGGTGTCACTACGCTACCATAAAAGAAAGGTGAAAAGGAATCACCCCCCTCCTTGCCGCGCAGCGTTGCTTGCATCATGACGGCTTTAAAAAACCTGATGAGGCGGCTCGTGGGAAAGTCCTGAATGTAGTGAGCAGAATAGTGAGGGATGTGGAGATTTGTAAACAGGCATTAGAATCGGTCAGTTTAAACGGAATTCAGTTTTTTTTTTTTTTTTTTTTTTTAATTGATTTATTGTTTTTACGTTCAGCTTTTGGTATTTCTGCTGGATTTCACAGGTTTTTTCAGTTTTTTTTTTTTTTTTCGGCTTTCAGGTTTTTTTCTATTCAAGTCCATTCTCTGCCTGTTCAAGATTAGGTTGATTTGTTTTGGTGTCAGGAAGTGAGGTGAGAGGGGAGGGCAAGGATGGTGGGAGTTGAGGAAGAAAGTATAAGTTGTGGTGGGCGAAATAATGATGGATTTGGGGAGGTGGGGGGTATTGTTTCAGGAGACTGTGTGAGATGTGTGGAGGTGAAAGGAGGATGATAGGGTGATGACGGTGGTATGGCTTTTGAGGAGGGAGGTATTGAGTGGCTCATATGCTCGTGCTCGCATAGAGGTATAAAGCATGAAGATAAGGAGCATTTTTATGATGAGATGGCGATAGGATATGGGATTGTAAAGTGTTGTTGAATTAGTTTCTCTGTGTTGGTGATTTCAATGGTCAAGTGGGAAAAGGGATCGATGGGGTTGGTAGGATCTGTTTAGCGTTTTTTGTGATGAGAATGAGGTGTGTATAGCTAATACTTGGTTTAAGAAGAGGACAGAAAAGTAAATGACCTTAGTTTCAGGTGGAACGAGTCATAGATTGATTTTTGTGATTGTGGGTAAGGAGAGGAGACAGTTAAGGTAATTTACCAGGGGAATTAACAACACAGGTTTGTGTGGGTTGGCCGATGTTGGACAAGTGAAAGGTTAAAAAGTGGTGAGGAAGGTATGCATGTTTAGAGGAAGGTGTGGAAGCTGAAAGAAGAGACAAAAGAATTTTGAGATGAGAGTGGTGGATCTTGTGGGGGATGATGTGTCGGAACTCCGAATCTTTGGGGGTGTTTTAAGGAAGAGGTGTACAAGTCGTGCTTATAAGTGTGTGGGAAAAAGAAAATGGGAGGCTGAGACAGGGAACGATCCGGGTGGGGAGATGATGAGTTGAATGATGTGTCGATATTGAGAAAGTAATGGTATAAGTAAATGAGAAATGGTACGGGAGAGAATAAAGTGAGGTATAGGAGATTGAAGAAGCGAGCGAAGAAAGTGATTGCGAGGCTAGAAGAGCGGATCTGAGAGGGGGTGAGTGGTTTGATGGAGAACCCAAACAAGGTGTTTAATTTAGTGACTGCAATAAAAATGAAGGCAGAGATGTTGATGTGTAATATTTATTCGAGTAAGTGATGACAAAGTTTGAACTTTCAGGAGAAAGATAGAGGCAGGGTCTGTAAATAGCATATGGAGAGAATCATGAATATGGAGAATGAAGGGAATCAGAAGGTGGAGGCTGATATGGTGGAAGGGTCAGTTGAGAGAGTCAGTCGTGGAAGATTGGTAAATGCAATTGGAGAATTGAAAACAGGAAAGGCTGCATGACCCTCGGAGTGAAGTGTTTAAGATGATTATTGCAGTGGAGAAGATGGGGATTGGTGTGATGATGTATTTGTGTCAGAAGTGCGGTGATGGAGGAGGAAAGCCGGTGGAGTGGGCTGTTAGTGTGTTAGTTCCCATTTTTAAGGGAAAATGGATGCCCATGACTGCAATGCGATGACTAATTGTGGAGACGGTACTAGAGAACAGAATTCGGACTATAGTGAAAGTGGCTGAGATGCAATTTGGTTTTATGCAGGGAAGGGAATGATAGATGCATTTTTCATTTTGAGGAGGATGCAAAAGGGAAGAAGTCGTATATGTTACTTTGGACCTGGAGAAGAGCCTTTGTATATACCGAGGAAGTGATGTAGATTGCGATGAGGTATCCCAGAATTGGTGGTTAGAGTGGTGATGATTCTGGATGAATGAGCAAAACATAGTTAGAGTAGGGCTGAAGTTTTGTCTGAGGGATTTGAGGTGGAGGTGGGGTGTGCATGAGGTTCTGTGCTTCGCTGTTTGCAATTGTGGTTGAATGTGGTTCGGGAGAGTGCAAAAGGAAGGTTTGATGAGTGAGATATTGTTATGCTATGATTTAGTTTTTATTGCTGAGAATATGGAGGGGTGAGGTAGAAGTTTTGGAAGTGGAAGAAGCATTTAGAGTAGGGGCCTGAGGTAAAGCCTTGGAAAACTAAAGTGATGGTGATTGGAGGAAGGAGGGGAGGTTTTAGTAAGGTGGACCCATGTGGAATAAGTGGAAAGAGGGTGAGGGCCAATTCCGTGGTGTGAGAAATGTGGGAAATGTCATTCATGGGAGATGCACAAGAGAAGAGAGTGCCCAAGGTTTGCATAGACTTTGTGTGTGGAAGATGTCAAAAGGGAGTTGAGGGAGTGGGAAGTAGGTGGAAAGTTGTGTGACGAGGTGGAAACCGTGAAGGAGTTCAATACCTGGGGACAGGATTATGAGGGTGTTGATGTGAGGCACGTGACCGCCAGTAAGGTATGGGTGTGTGAGATTCGAGAATGTGGAGAGTTGTTACTTGGGAGAAGATTTCTTTTGATATGAAAGAGATGGTGAACAGGAGTTGTGTGAGATCAGGGGGGGGGAGGGAAAAAAATTTGCTGTCGGAGTGAGACATGGTGCCCACAATCAAAACTTACACATTTGCGGCCACAGTCGATTTCGTCCTCCGCCCGAGCATGCGCAATATGATTTTTTCCTGAAGGGTCACAATCAAGGTTCCGCTATCGTACATATTATGCGCTTCGCTGTGCGTGCCGTCAGCTCTAGATCTGACGTCCCTGGCGAATTTCCCCATAGTAACCATGGTAGCGTGCCGTAGTCGAACTTTACTTGATTATAAAACTTTAAGGAAAGATTGCTATTTTTTTAGAAATGACACTAATATGGCTGTTCACTGAAATTTGATATTAACCCGTAACTTTCAAAACTTTCAGCCGATCAAAAAATGGTGACCTTTTTCATATAATTTTCTTTATTAATTTACAAGGATATACCCCTAAGGTCTCTCAAATCACATGAAAGTGACGTAGTTGATCAATACACATTTGGGGGCCTATCATCCATCTAAATTTTATTCGGCCTTAGGTTCCCTGCATGTACAAAATATTTGTTTTGGCCAGATTGCAAGTAGGTCTTATTACCCTTTTAATGTGATTTAATCTGCACGGTAAGGGGGTCATATAGGTTGAGTTCCCTTTCATCACCTTGACCCACCTTCCCCCCCCACCCCCTCTGCAGACGACCTTGTCCAAATTTTCAAATGTAGAAATCTCGCAAATGACACCCCACTGTGTCTAAGCACTACATGTAACCCGACTTGTACACATACCTCAGCCACCCCCTCCCCACCACACTTAAGATCACAAACTGAAATGGCGCAGTAATCATTTGTCAAAAATGTAGAACTAGCTGACCCCACTCTGCCTGGAACATACAGATATCCCTGTCCCTGCACCAATCCTCTCCCACCATGCCAGCGCTGTATACACTGACCATACCTCATCCCCTCCTCCCTGCCCCCCCCCCCAAGCCCAGCATCGAATTGATCATGACATTTGACCATCATTAGCTATCGGTTTTACTATTAATCATTCCTTTCATTTTACAGCATGCCCCACCTCCCTAGTGGCCACATCGGTGTGGGCAGTAGTGCAGTAGTGACTACGACGCTGGGGCCACCCCCCCCCAAACACCCGGATTCCGATTATTGTGCACTACTCTTTGGTGTGTAATTTTTGCATATCACAAACAACCCCATACAGTAAATGGACCAGTCATGAGAATTCTGCACCAATTGGGAGCTTAAGGCTTATATTTTCAGATAAAAAATGTGTCATCAACATACAAATATTTTGACAACACCCGACGGGGAAAAATTACAACCATTTACTATCGCTTACTCACCATAAGTCATTCATTACAAACCGAAAGTTAAAACTAGAATGTCGGGCGGTCTCCTGTTCGCGTTCGCTATTACAAGAATATAGCTGTGGGCCGCCCCATGACCTTTGACCCTGTGCACTGACCTTTTGATCTCATTGAACATATGAGGGATCGCGCATGGTGCCACTATGACAAAGTTTTTCCATTGAACTTCAAGTTTTCAATTAGATCAATTTTACATTTTTAGCCCATTTTTCAACTTGCCTCACCCTGAACCGGTTTGACCTTTCAACATGACCTTTGACCTTTTAAACATGACCTTTGACATTTCAACATACCTTTGACCTCATCACATATGTGGGAATTCCATTGTGCACCCTATTATAACAGAAGTTTCGTTCCAATTGAAGTTAACTTTTTCAATTGAGGTCAATTTAAAAAAAACCTTAACAAATTTTGACACACACAAACACACACACTACTACACCGCACAAACGGATTGCTAAGTGTCCTGCCAGCTATCGCTGGCGCCCAACACAAGTGATGGCCCAAGTTTTGCCGAAAAACTGTTATAGATCGACTTTTCTCTCCTGATTTTATTCGGGGGTAAAATCAAGGAGTAAGATTGGGCTCACAGAATATAAAAAATGTAAAACTACATCGGTATCGCAACAGTTTCCAAGGCAATTCGGTTGATGTTTACCTCATATTATGGCCACAGGGATTTCCCTCATGACGTGACACGTTGAATGACGTCATATAATAGCAGGGCTACAAATATTCAGCTTCTTAACATAATTATGATCGTTGATTCGTGCTGACCTTTTCATTGTGGTCCTCTGGAGTGAACAAATGAGATATGGGGATTTGAGAAGCATGAGCGAGTCAATGGTGAGAGCATGTGTGGGGTATATGGATGATAAGGAAGAAGACTGATGATTTGATGCAGATGGTTGGGTTTGGAAGAGGGTCGGGGCTGACCGACGGGGCGAAGGCAACTGGTGTAAGATGGTATGGGCACGTGCTGCGGAGGATGAGGAGATGTTTTAAAAGGGCTTTTGCGTTTGAGGTTGTGGTTTGAGGAAGAGGCATCGACCCCCAGAGGTCTCTAAAATCACATGAAGTGACTGTAGTTGATCAATACACAAATTTGGCCTATCATCCATCTAACTTTTTCGGGGCCTTAGGTTCCCTGCATTTATCAAAATATTGTTTTGGTCCCTATGCAAGTATGTCTTATGACCCTTAAATTATGTGATTTAATTCTGCACGTTAAGGGGGTCATATGAGGTTGAGTTCCCTTTGCATCACCTGTACCCACCCCTTCCCCCACCCCACCCCCTCTGCAGACCGACCTTGTCCAAATGTTCAAAGATGTAGAAAATATCTCAATTGACCACCCCACTGTGTCGGAAGCACTACATGTACAACCCGAATTGTGCACATACCTCAGCCCACCCCCTCCCAACCACTTTATCACAAACCGAAATGCAGTAATCATTTGTCAAAATGTAGACCTAGCTGACCCCACTCTGCCTGGAAAGCATACATTCCCTTGTCACCTGCAACCAATCCTCTCCCACCATGCGCAGCTGCTGTATCCACATGACACATACCTCATCCCCTCCCTCCCTGCCCCCCAAGCCCAGCCTCGAATGATCATGACATGCGACACATCATTAGCTATCCTTATTACTATTAATCATTCCTTTCCTTTACATATGGCCCCTAACGCTAGTCGCCACATCACATCGCATATGACTACACCCTGATTCCCGAATTATTGTGCATATCTTGTGGTGTGTATTTTTTGCATATCACAAACGCCATACATAAAATGGACCAATGCATTATGAATTCTGCACCAATTGGGAGCAGAGGCTTATATTTTCATATAAAAATGTGTCATCAACATACAAAATATTTTGACAACACAGGACGGGGAAAAATTCCAACCATTTACTAGCTTCACTTACCATAAGTCATCAATTACACCGAAAGTTAAAACTAGAATTCGCGTTCTCAGCTTTCGCGTTCTCTATATTCAAAGAATATAAGCTGTGGGTCCGCCCCATGACCTTGACCCTGGCCGTGACCTTTGATCTCACAACATATGAGGGATCGCAGGGTGCACCTATGACAAAAGTTTGGTTCCAATGAACTTAACGTTTAATTTAGATCAATTTTACATTTTTAGCCCACATTTTTTTCAACTTGACCTCACAATGAACCTTTGAACCTTTCACATACTTTTGACCTTTCACATGACCTTTGAACCTTTCCACATGAACCTTTGACCTCATCAACATATGAGGGATCCATTGTTCCACCATGACAGAAGTTTTCGTTCCAATTGAAATTTAACTTTCAAGTGAGGTCAATTTAAACAACAACTTACAATTTTTGACAACACACAAACACACACACATACATACCACCACACGGATTGCTTACTGGTCCTGCCAGCTATAGCTGCGGCCCACAAAAAGTGATGGCACACGTTGCCGAAAAACGGGTTGTAGATTCGACTTTTCTCTCACTGATTTTATTCGGGAAAAAGCAATGAGTAGAAATGGGCATCTCCGATCTAAAAAAAATGTAAAACTGCATCGTTACCACAAGTTTCCAAGTCAATTCGGTTGAATGTTTAACCATCAATCTTATGTCCGACAGGGATTTCCCTCATGACGTGACACGTTGAATGACGTCATATAATGAGCAGGGCTACACACGATTCAGCTCTTAACACAATTTATGATCGTTGATTCGTGCTGAACAGTTTTCATTGTGGTGCCTGAGTGAAAATGAGATGGGGATTTTGAGAAGGGCAGAGAGAGCAATGGTGAGAGCAATGTGTGGTGTGATATTGATGGATAGGAAGAAGACTGAGGATTTGATGCAGATGTTGGGTTTGGAAGAGGCGGCTGACCGACTGGCGAAGGCAACTGGTGTAAGATGGTATGGGCACGTGCTGAGGAAGGATGAGGAGCATGTTTTAAAAAGGGCTTTTGAGTTTGAGGTGGGTGGTTGAGGAAGAGGGGCCGACCAAAGAGGACATGGAGGAAGCAAGTGGAGGAGAGTAGGAGGGTTGGGTTGATGGGGGATGCGTTGAATCGGGCGAAGTGGAAGGAGGGAGTAAGGGCGATTGCTACGAATTAGAGGTGAATCCGGCCACCCCCGATTGCGGGGACAAAACCGGATTTAAAACTTTGGTTTTACTACTACTACTACATGCTTTATACTGTTGGGCCAAAAAGAAAGGTTTTCTCAGAAGAAATGGGAAACCAAAATATGGGATGGATTTTTTTATTGTATTTTTGACCCACTTTTCAAATTATGTTTTTTGAGAATTAAAAAAAAAAGTGCTAAAAAGACTAATTTTAAACAAAATGAGTGCGGTCTTCTGAGACAAACTTTTTTTTTCTTGGCCTTATGAGAAGTAAACATGTACATGTGGTCCAAACTTGCCAATTTCAAGTTAATCCGCATCAAGTAGAGTCGCCAATAGCGAGTCCTTACCATGATCAGTCCAGGTTACATATTTTGCATATAACCTTCCATTCCAAGGCTGCACTCCAAATTTGAGGGCCAAGTGTGTTTGTACACTTTCGATGAGCGTGGTCATATACCGGGTGTTTCAAAAAAAGGAAACCTTCGAAGCGCCCTCTATTTAACGAAGAGAGAGAAAAGAGTAACCATAACAAATTAATACAAATCTGAAAAAGTACATTTTATTAGGTTTCCCACACCGAAAGATCTTTCCAAAAGGACGCATATTGACCGCGTTATGGCCGATTGAAATTTGTACCACTTTTCATTTTATCCACGGATTGTTACTGTCCATGTTATGTCTAAGCTGTCTTTAACAATACACCCTTCTCCAAGCACATTCTTTCATTCATGATTTCTTTCTTTTGACGACAAAGACAGTCTGATATTGAAAAAGGTTAGTTGTCAATTATAGATATTCAAAGATCTTGCCCTAATTCTTCTTTACTGTGCTGCCTGCCACCCCCTCTCCCCCCACTTTGTTGCCTCTAAGACCATGACGAAGGAGGCAGGCTTGCGCTCTCTTTCCATTTCAATAATTGAGACTCTAATCATCTTGTCCTCGGATGCTTCAAAGGCCAGCGGTTATTCTATTGCGAAGTGCTGGCAAGTGTGCGGGTGGTTTCTGCTTCATGTTTCCTCTAGGGCTAAGTCTAGCGGAATAGTTCAAAAAAACATATGGGGATCTTAATCGCAACATAACCGCTGCCTTGAAGCATTCGACGGACAAGAATGAGTAGAAGTCGATTATGAAAATGAAAAACGAGAACGCAAGCCTGCATCCGTGTGTTACAGACGGCCAACTTCCCCAAGTAGGGGGAGAGCAGCGCAGAGTGGAAAGAAAGAATGAGGCAAGATCTTGGTATTTTTAATAAGTGAAACTAAAATTTCAAATTTATCAGAACTGACGTGACCTTTGTCGCAAAACCAAAAGAAATCATGAACAAACGAATGAGCTTGGAGAATGTGTATGTCTAAAGACGACTGACTGAAAGGTAAACAATCCGTGGATAAATAAAAAGTGTACAAATTTCAATCAGCCATACTCAATTAATATGAATCCTATTGGAAAGATCTTTCGGTGTCGGAAACCTAATGAAATGCACTTTCAGATGTGTATCGATTTGTATGGTTTACTTTTTCTCCTTGTGAAATAGAGGGCACTTTGAGGGTTTCCTTTTTTTGAGAACCCGGTATTTAGGATGAGGGATATAGTGCAGCTAATATTTTAAAACCACTGGCGACTCATTTTGACGGTGCATTCACAACTTTTTTCTGTGAAGCACCAATCCCATAAAGCCAAATTATACTGCATCCACACTTTTATCAGTGATTAGAATATTTTTACCCCATTTCAAGCCTACTGTGCTAAAATTGTCCTAGATTTAGCAATCTATACTTTGTTAATCCTTAGAACCAGTTGCAAATGGTCCCATACCAACCCTATGAATGTTTACAAATTATACCCCTGTAATTACCCTCTCCCCCTTTCCATACTCAAAATGCGCACGGATGCAAGAGTTGCATCATCAAGTTGGGATCAGCAGGCAATGTTGCCTAGAAAAACCATTAAACATTGTGCCAGGGACTCTTTTGGCAGGTCATTGCGAGGGTATATTGTTCTACCGCTGGATTATAACATCTAACTTCACAATCGAACTGAATTGTTAATTTTCCCCAACCATGATCAGGGTTTGTCCGATTTATGTGTCCAGTTGTTTATCTCAAAAGCTTTGCCCACTTGCATACACGTGACCCACAACCACATATGTGAACAATTTGCGGTTTTGATGGAAGGCGCAATAATGCACATTGAAAAACCCTATACAATACTGTGCAAATATTGATGGTTAAACATTAAATGGCATATGTTTGGATCTTGGGGGAAAAAAGGATTGAACAACTGAAATGTCAGGCACGGACATGTGAGAAATAGAGGGCCTATATTTGCATGCACATAGCTTACCCGCTGTTGTGGTGGCCTTGGACTCTGGGGTCGAGATTGGTCAGAGGCAATGGAGGGTTTTCAGGGTATCATGGCCAAGTCGGGGCCTTAGCAGTTTAGCACAATTGTAGTTACAGAGCTAAGCCATATTTTTCACATATTGGACATGTAGATAGTGACCTTTGACCTCTGGGGTCAAGTTGCCCAAAGCATTAGAGTGGGTGATGGGCGATTAATTGTGCCAGTTGGGGGGCTTAGCGGCTTCCTTTGTAGTGTAGTTTTGGAGCTAGCCCCTTACAACTTTGGTTTGACAACAGAGAAGAGGAGAAGAATCACCAAGGAGCACATATACCCCACTACGCCAAAAACGGGTATTTAAAAAATACGCCCTTTCATCTATACCAAAATCCATTACTACTCCGGGTAAGACGGGGTTCAAAAGGCAATCGGAAAACACACCTTTAATAGATTTTTTAAAATCCCAGGATATCGACAGTGCATGTGATAGTACCTCGTACT
This sequence comes from Ophioderma brevispina, assembly GCA_023653785.1. Classification (NCBI taxonomy): domain Eukaryota; kingdom Metazoa; phylum Echinodermata; class Ophiuroidea; order Amphilepidida; family Ophiodermatidae; genus Ophioderma; species Ophioderma brevispina. Next base: position 6,378 of record JAMKCH010010379.1, on the reverse strand, counting down.
TTAGAAGGCAGTTCTCGAACCACAAAGGTAACCCACTCGTCACGGTAGTTAAAAGGAGGCAAAGTAACATAACTTTAAGAATCACAGGAAGATGTGGTAGAAATAAGTGGTTCTTGAACCACCGAGGCTCCTGTCATAGCTGTTACAACACCTTGGATGACCAAAGATGACTTTGAAAAATGTTGGTTATAGTCAACATAATTGATGCAAAGTTTCATGGCCATACAACATTTAGTAGTTAGTTGACCTTGGGTGACCCACTTGACCTTGAAATGACCTTCACAACTTATTTCTGTGTGTTGACCACACCTCTAAGTTTCATAACCATGCAACCATTTGTGATTTGACCTGATGACCTTGAAATGTTGGAAATTGTTGGTATCCAAAGGTGAATACTCCCCAGGTTTCAGGATCATAGAACCATTTGTAGTGATTTGACTTTGGATGACCCTGAATGACTTTCACAAGTTACAGCACTAAATGTTGACCATGACCATACAACTATTTGTAGTGATGACTTTCTTTGACATTGGATGACCCCAGATGACCTTGAAATGTCAAATGTTAACTATACCCATGACCATACAACCACTGGCCATGGATGACCCCACATGACCTTGAAATGACCTTCAAAATTTCCAGCACTAAATGTTGACCAAACCCACGAAGTTTCATGACCTCAGATGACCTGGAAATGACCTTGAAAAAATTGGCATCAAATGCCGACTATACCCACCTGGTTTCAGGGTCATAAAACCGTGTTTAGTGATTTGACCTTGGATGACCCCGCACGACCTTGAAATGACCTTTAAAATTTTTGGCACTGAATGTTGACTGCACCCACCAAGTTTCATCATCCTACCACTTGTTTAGTGATTTTACCTTGAATGACCCCACATGACCTTGAAATGACCTTCAAAATTGTTGGCACCAAATATGGACCACACCCACCAAGTTTCATCATCCTACCATAATTGACAAGGTTTAAAGCAATTTAACCCATTTTTGACCGCATTTGACCTTTGACCCAAGCCACATGACCCATCTCCGAACTCATCCGCCGCCTACTTCAGCGACATCTATGGTGCCAAGATGGACACCCATACTTGCTTAGATAAAAAGATATCGTGTTACAAGGTTTGTAGCAATTTAACCCTATTTTTGACCATATTTGACCTTTGACCCATGACACATGACCCACTTCAGATCTAGGCCAACGAGTACTTCAGATACATCTATGTTGCGAAGATGGATACCCACGCTTGCTTAGATCCAAAGATATCGCGTGGGACACACACACGCACGGACGAAGAACATTTCTATAGTCCCCGTTCGCCAACAGAAGTTGGCGGGGGGACCAATAAAATAATAATCCAATTTAAAGACACTATCATCGGTCCATGCAAGAGTCCAAATATTTTAAATTTGCAGGAATATGTTAAAAGTGAAGGATAAGTCTGTAGAATTCTTGTTATTTTATTTATGATAATTAAAATTAAACCTAAAATAGGTGTGGAATCAATTTCCCTGTACAAATGGTAAAAGACAATTTGGAAAAAAGGTCTCAAAAAATTCTAAAATATCTCAAATCCCTATTATTTAGCTATACATGATTTACTCAAAACAACCATTTTTTTTTATTGCACAATGTGCAGTTAGTAGCTGAAACAAAATGGCTGTTTTTTCACACACATGGAACCAATTAATATTTTTTTCCAAATCTTAATAATGTCTTTGGGTAGTCATTACCTGTGCCACAATATTCCTGTGGGTAAGTTGGTTTTCAGAGAGGATCCAAATAGACCACCTTATACACCAACGGTAATGTAAAATACATTGTGCACTTAAAGGTGCAACGAGAGATTTTGAGGCACCCAAATATTGTGTCATAATAGTGATTTCATATAGATTAGACACTCAATAGATTTCTTGCCTTGTATTTCGCTACAGAAATGTCTTAAAAGAGAGAAAAAAGGCGATTTGGATTTGCTTGTATTTCAATGTAAAACATAGGCTGAATTTCGTATTTGCTCCTATACGAAATTAAAAATTTCACAATTTTTTGTACCAAGAAACATTTCTCGGCTTGATCCTTTCAGATGGGGATATTTTTGATGGAAAGCTTTACATCAGGGCAAAAATCAGTACATTCGATTTTTTTAAGGGACACGTAATAAGTGAAATCTCTCGTTGCACCTTTAAGTGTTAAGGCTTTGACAAGTAACATTTGAATTTTTGCAAAACAGGTGAAAATTTGCAAGGTGATGTGTAGTAATACCATCCTTTGTATTTTATAAATAGAATCAGTAATCTCACAGCAGTGGCGTATCGGGCCTGCCCGCTCTGAGGGGGCAAATTTCAAATTGCCAATTTTTCCCGGTCAGAGGGCTAAAAAACGGCTGATTTAGCATGATTTTTGCAATTTTTTTCCCCGCCAAAGTCTTCAGGGGGGCAACCTTCCCCCCTGCCCCCACCTGTTACGTCAGTGTCTCACAGAATAAGTGCTCTGAGTACTCATAATGAAAGTATTCACATGTGGTCCAGTGGATAAAGCGGCCGACCCACACACGAAAGATTGCCATAGCAGGGGTCAAACTCGCAATGTGTTGTGCCCTAAAGGCGCTCCTCTCTACCCAGGTGTAACTAGAATTTTGCAGTTCTCGGCTTTCACACTTGCTATATTCAAAGAATATAAGCTGTGGGCCACCCAGCCTATCTTACAACATGACCTCACATGACCTTTGACCTCATCAACCAATGAGGGATCCCATATTGCACCTATGACTCAAGTTTAAACTTCAACTTTCAATGTAGGTAGATTTTACATTTTTAACGTATTTTTCAACTTGACTTTACATGACCTTTGACCTTGGCATTTGACCTTTAACCTCATCAACATATGAGGGATCCCATGGTGCACTTATGACACAAGTATGGCAACATTTTAGTGACACACACATACACACAACAGATTGCTAAGTGATTCTGCCAGCCAGTGGCCCATTAAATTGGTGGAATCTGGCCCAATCACTTCAAAAGAGAGAAGGGTACTCTGTTCTTGTACACATGTACACAGGTCCATCTCCTTTACCTACTTTTATGCAGAGTTTACATCATACTGATATTAAAAAAAATTGCTTGGCTTCGTTGGACTGACTGCAACATTTTTTGGTACATTTGGGCAGGAAATCACCCACATTTTGGAAAAGGACCCAATTTGGGAATGCTTTCAAAAATTGTGCAATATTGTGCCTAACAAAATTCTTGTTATTTTTTGTTTTTAAAATGGCTATTCTCCGATAATCGTGTTAAAAATGATTTTTCGTGTCGCGCTCACTAGTCAATACACAATTTCAGCCTGTTTTGCCTCATTAAAATGAATGTTTATTGATATAAATTATACGTAGGAGAAAATGATCTGGACTAGAAGTTGGTAACTGGGCAGAAAGTATTACGAAGAAGTCAAAATATGGCAAAGGTGTGGCCTAATTTAACTTGTTATATGTTTTTTACATTTATACTGTTAATATTTATGAAAGGATGAATAAATGAAGAGAAGTGACTTTGTAAGCACTTTTTTCTGACTTGGAATCATGCTCCCGGTCGAATTGGGCTGATAATTGTTGGCACTGTTATTATGATGACGTCCCGGTGGTTTCTCATCTCACCATGGCAAACCGCCATTGGAAGATTGCGTCAAATTATTTATTCTGCCATCCATATGTTCTGGCCACTTAATTTTTCATTAACCTGCATTAACCAAAATACAAAAGTTTGTTCTATTTTACTATGACCACTGTCATAAATGGATTGACCCGATTCCCCTTGTCTTTGTTTTCTTTTCACATATAAGTCGCTGAACTACAGCTGCAGGAGTAACTCCTTCAATTCTACCAGCAGCACCAATCTGAAAGCAAAATAAAAACAAAAACGTCTGCTGATCATTTTGGATCATTTTTCTTAAAAAACAAACAAGAGCATAATAGCACATACTTTGTTTTTACCAAATGTGAGATTTCCGGTTTAGACTTAGTCTGTTTGGACGGCTGCATCCAATTTTGAATAACTTTTCATTAGACAACTCTCCATGTTAAGTTATAAAAACAGTGGTTTAAATAACTTAACTCAAAAGAACAAGGGATAATTCAGTATTCTGCCCACACATCCTTCAATCCTTCACCATGCAGTTTATTCCATTAGCCTGCTGAATTCATAGGGTGGGTGGCACAATGCGAAATTCTTTCCAAAATGAATATTGATCACTAAAAACCATGGGTTTTGTCTAATGCATGAATTATCACGATGATAAAACATTAATAATTAAACTAACAGCCATCCACTCTTTGAATTTCAAAGATGAATGACTTTTACATAACCGTGATTTTAAGTGACTTTTAGTGCACCAAGTTTTACTTTATATATACATATAAAACAAATTACAAGCCATGTTAACACTTCGTGAGAATTAAAATGGGAATGAGCGCCAATTAAACATAAAGTTTTCATCTTGATAGAATTTTATAAAACATACACCATTTATAGAGTGATTCACAAGTTGAAAGCTCACAATGGCCATTGTGTTAAAACCAATTTTGCCCATTGGGACTTGTCACAAATAAAACAGGACTTTCAAACGTTTACAGACAAATAAATGCTTATATAGAAACCAGGGAGGCTGTTAAATAATCTCCCCGATTGTGGGTTTAGAAGTACTGTACAAGCGCCGACACCACGCACTGAAGGTCCTTGATATTGCGTGATTGTTTAGCCGTGAACACCAAAAACTGGTATTTAGCATGCATGCTGCTGGTAAGCTGTTAAAATCTGTTTAAAAAAAACATTTAGAGCATTAAATGAAAAACGACAGCCTTGGTGATGATCCGTCATTCAACCTGTGAGAGAATAGGCTTTATGTTGTTCCGCTATAATTTTTTAGTTAGGGGAAGAGGGGGTAAGTTGAGCCACAGGGTAATAATGAGCCACCCCCTCTAGAAAGAAGACAATAACTTATTTCCTTTACAAACTACTATCTATTAGTACATTGGATAACACAGGTTTCTCAAGTGTAAGATGGAACCACTTGCACATACAATTAGAGAGTTGCACTAAAAAGTTCATTTTTGGCACCTTTTTCTAACTTTCTGTAAAAAATGATTTTTGTCCAATTTTCCCTACAAGGATGAAAGCTATAATGTCACTCTTTTGTGTATTGAGGGTGTGATATGTGAACATAACTTTAGAAAACTGATTGTAACTGTAACAAGTTTTAGTTTGAAGGAGTCTTGCTTTTTGACTAAAATGGTCCCTGTGGGGTAAGTTGAGCAACTGGGCATGGGGTAAGTTGAGCATAGGGAAATGTACACAATTTTCTTCAAAAAAAAATTTCCAAGTAGAATCACATCAAAAATTATTTATTTTCAACTTTTAGACTAAACTTTCACTATATCAAACATTTTTGGGGCAAAATACCTTGAAACTAGAAAATTAGAAAAAAGGCAAAATTGGATTTCAATGCTATGACACATATATTGTGCATTTCTATGGATGGCTCAACTTACCCCTATGACTGGCTCAACTTACCCCACCCCTGGGGTAAGTTGAGCCAGTTTACAAAATATTTTTGGCACCTCCCTGAAGGATAATGCAAAATATTAGTCACAAATTTGTGATACCTTAATCAAGTAAACATACACATGTTTCATTTGTAACACTGCATTTGCCTCCTAATATATTTCTCTCAGCAGAATGAAACAAAATGTAAAAAGTGGCTCAACTTACTAGAACAAAAAATGGTCATTATAGACTTCAACAAAAGCATTATGCTCACCAATGTTCATAATGATATTTCTCAACAGATAGGTATTTAGAATAACTCACATGGCCTTTGATTAAGGTAAGATTATAAGGCTATTATGCTCTTCCACACAAAAAAATGAAAATAGGTCGTAGGGTTTGCCAGAAAAAAATTTGTATGTAAAACCTGAATTTTGCGATTACATTTCATCTGGGACCTGAAACCTTCAGTATTTCATGAAGACAAGACAAATTATTAATTTGCACTTGTTTTATTATGGCGACATCAACACTAATGATTTTTAGACCTATTGAAATCGTAAGCGGTCTATGGGACCCACCTTAAAGGCACTGTCAGTGATTTTCTAAATTAGAAAATTGAAAAAATCATAAAAAATACATCGGTCCTCGGACCGCTTGTGTCGCCTGCCGTCGCGGTTAGTGAATGATAGCCTAACATGACCTTTGACCTTGGTGTGTGACCTTTGACCTCATCAACAAATGAGGGATCCCATATTGCACCTATGATTCAAGTTTGGTTCTAATTGAACTTCAACTTTTCAAATGAGGCCAATTTTACAGTTT